>CATIWM010712648.1:0-22955 GCA_949671775.1 Mallotus repandus
TTGCATGTCCTAGGTTCAAGCTACCTAGTAGATGGACAGTCAGTCGAGACTGTTATAATGCATATGTGGAAGCAAAGCTTAAATTGAAAAATGTTTTCATGCATCACTGTCAAAGTCAAAGAGTCAGCCTCACAACTGACACTTGGACAATTCAATGCATAAACTACATGTGCATAACTGCTCATTACATTGATTCAGAGTGGAAGCTGAACAAAAAAATTATTTCATTTGTCCTTGTTACATTGCATAGGGGTGAGTATATTGTAAAAAGTTTAGAAAAATGTCTTCTAAATTGGGGTTTCAAGCATATTTTCACAGTGAGAGTAGACAATGCATCTTCAAATGACACTGCACTTGATTTTTTGAAGAAAAAATTAATGTCTTGGGGCACATCTACTGTCAAAATAAAATATGTCCACATGAGATGCATTGCACACATCCTTAATTTAGTTGTCATCGAGGGGTTGAAAGAGCTGACAATTCTGTTAAAAGGGTTAGAGAAGCTGTGAGATATATTAGGAATTCACCTACTAAGTTGCACAAATTTAAGGAAGTAGCTGACTTAATTGTTTGTGAATCAAAATGCTCATTGTCTCTAGATGTGCCCACTAGGTGGAATTCAACCTATGACATGTTAAAATCTGTTTGCTTATTTGACAAAGTCTTTGAAAAATATGAGGAATGTGAGCATGCATTTAGAGTTGACTTAGGAGAGATGTACCATATTTTATGGACTAGTTGCATGTCAAGCAACTTGTTGATTTTTTAAAAAAATTTTATGAGATGACACTGAGAATCTCTAGTTCTCAGTATGTTACTATAAAGTCTTTTTTCTATGAAATTTTTAAACTTTTCAGTGTTTTTCATGAGTGGTAAAGTTCTCCTGATGCTAGTAAAAGATCAATGGCCTTTTTCCATGAAAGCCAAATTTGACAAGTACTGGGGGGATCCTCAAAAGATGAATTTGTTGATTTTCATTGCAAATGTGCTTGATCCTCAATACAAGCTGGAATTCTTAGAGTATTCACTGAATTATATTTATAGGGATTCTGTGGGTGGAAGCATTTACTCTAATATTAAAGTTGCCTTGTCTGAATTATTTGATGATTATTCTACTTCTTGCAAGCCTCCTTCTCAATCTTTATCACTATTTGGACAGTCATTTGATGCTTGTGGAACTGCTTCTACTGAATCTGGGCATTCATCTTCCTTGCTAAAAGCCAGATTTAAGATGCATAAAATGGCACTTGAAATTGGTGGGAGCAAGAAAACTGAATTGGATAACTATCTTTTTGCGTCTATCATTGAGGAGGATGACTCATTTGACATTCTCAGATGGTGGAAGCTCAATTCTGAGAGATTTTCTATTCTTTCTACTCTAGCACGAGATGTGTTAGCTATGCAAATATCCACAGTTGCATTTGAATATGCTTTTAGCATATGAGGGAGGGTGCTAGATTAGTTTAGATCTTCTTTGACACCCAAAGTAGTGGAAGCTTTAATATGTTCTCAAGATTGGATAAGAATGTCAAAGACTCCAGTCTTAATTGAAGAGTCCTTAGAGGAGATTGAGGAGTTTGAGAAAGGTAATTTACTTGCTTATTATTTTGAATTATTTCGTGTATCTTATTTCTTTAATTCTGCTTCTATCTGAGCTTTCTTCTTTAAATGTAATAATTCTGCTTCTATCTGAGCTTTCTTCTTTAAATGCAATAATTCTGCTTCTATCTGAGCTTTCTTCTTTAAATGCAATCTCTTATTTTATGTTTTATGATTCTCAAAGTTACCTCCAGTTGGCATGGCCCCATCAATGGGATAATCATGTGCCAATTAACTACTGAAAATTCAGTAAAATTTAATTTTCTTTTATTTGGACTTTAACTGTTGTCTGCAACTGATTAATTTCTCTACTTGTGATCTATTTTATGTGCTATTTGCAACTGATTAATTGCTCTACCTGTGATCTGTTATGTGTGCTATTTGCATGATCACTGAAATGGCTCGACCTTAAGTTGCCAGTGTTATTGTTTGATGAGTTTAAACTTGTTGAATTGCAACACTGAAATGGCTGGAGATCAGTTGCCAGTGTTGTTGCATGAGTTTAACCTTATTGAACAACTTCACTGAGGTGGCTGAGGCTCAGTTGCCAGTGTTCATTGTCTTGGGGCTATGATAATGCTTCAACCTAGAAGCTGAGAAGTAACCGTGCTTGCCATATTTCTTGATAGAATTTATTTTGTTGCTAGAATTACATGGCCGCATTTTTACAATGAATTATACCATAACCAATCTGAGCCCACTTTGCATTTTATTTCTATCTCATACAGTCACACTTTAGGTCACTTTCCATTTCATTTCTTTCATTCCTACTGCTGCTTATATTTTTGCTTAGTTGATTTATGTTATTATTGATTGCTGCCTTGCTGGGCCATGATGAAGCTTCCGCCACAATTTTTTTGCAGATTGTTTAATATGTTTGTTGATTTTTCTTGGGTGACATCTCTTTTATTGCCAAAAATTCTAGCACCATTTGGACATGACTTGAAAACTTTTGACAGCTGAGCCCTTTTCCATGTGAAATTAATTTGCCTTTCAGTTGTTCTTGCATTGGATGATTCTGTGTTATTGATTTATGTTAAAATGTAGGAATTCGAAGCAATTGGGTGAATGAGCTTATTGGTCTGCAATCATATATATTTTTTACTTGATATGCAGTCCTTTTACATATAATTTTGGTGGAAGCATTATATTTTGGCTTCAAAATATTTGTTAAAGTCATGTGTGGAAGCATTTTTTGTATCCAATTTAACTTTTGTATACAAAGTTAGATAGAAAATAGCCTTATGTAATTAAATTATGTTAGATCATTAATGGGCTTTACATATTTTGCAATTATTTAATTAGGTTACACAATTTGGGCTTGGCCCTAGTAATTATGTAACAAATATTGGGTTTTGCCTAAATTAGTAAAAATTTGGATATTTTTCTTTGATTTTCATTATTTTCTGTCCAAGCTCATATTTGGGCCCAACTGAACCTAAATTGAGCGACTGAACCATTTAAACTGAACAATTTGGTTCACCGAACCGTTCTTTCTTTCCTTCATTTTGGCTCAGTTCGGCACCACAAAAGGCTTGAAAAAAATCGATTATTTTTTAACCCTTCAATACCGAACCGAGCAGTGCTCACCTCCACTTCTATTATTCATAATAATTACCATTACATAAAGGGATAAGGTTCATTAAAGCCCCTCAAGTTTACCCTGAAGCTCAGATAAGCCTTCAAATTTTTTTTTTGGCTCAAATAAATTAGGGTTTAATTAAAAAGGTTCATTTAAGCCCCTCTAAATAGACGGAGATGAACTCCGTTAAGTTAAGTGATGACATGGCAAATTTTCAACTGAAATTAAACATTACCAAATATATAACCTAATAGATTTTTTTTCTCCTGTTCTCCTTCTTCTCTATCAAACCTCTGCCTTTGCCTTCACCTTCACCATAGCATCACCTCCACTACCACACCACAACTCCATCAAATTTATTCCTTGTCTTCTCTTTTCTCTGAAAAAAAAACATTGATGGTTTTCTCTTCTCTCTTCCTTGAAAATGGGTGAGTTTGTTCAATCTTGCCAACTGTGGACATAATATTTGCTTCAATTTCTTCTTCAGTAAGAGAATCCATGGGAAAGGCTACAGAAATAGCAATCAAAGCCTCGACATCGACCTCTTTAGCAATACCTCCAGTTACCCTCTATCGGCGGAAGGAAGGGTTGATGTTGATTTCGGTGAAGAAGTGTTTCCTTTGGCGTCGTTTTCAGGGTGGACAAGCAGTTAAGTCTGTAAATTAAGATTTTTCAAGGGAATTAGGTCGGAGGAATCATTTTGAGAGTCAAAAACTGGGGGTTCAAGGGTTGTATTGGGCGGTGGTGATTGGGTTTCCAAAGAATTTTGAGGGCCATTTGTAATGTGGTTCTCTGGATGAGTTAGAGAGAGAGTTGATATAATTTTATTATTTTTTATCTCTAAATTCATTGTTTGTTGTTTCTTCAATTTTAGACACATGTACTCTAATATTCTGGTCATTGTTCAATTTGTTTTGATTGTTCCTGATTCTTTTCAAGTCTTGCTTTGTCTTCTTCTACATATAGATGGTTATTATCTATTATTTATACAGTTGTATGCTTGTGGAGATTTTATTTTGATGTTATCTCATGTCAAATTCCTTTTTTATTATTTTATTTAAAAACAACATTGGCTATGGTAAGTTGTTTGATAATGATTGTATATGTGCTTTTTGTTTTAATCTTTTTGTTCTGTTTGCAAATGGAAGATGGTGGCTAAATTTTGTGTTTACTCTTAATTCGGGAACGTTGATATTTTGGGTGTAACATTGACATGTTTAATTATTTGGTGAATCATGTACCCCTCAATCGTGAAGCAACATAAATTAATTTTAAGAAAGATGCACTCCTCAATGGCCATGTTGCTGCTTTTAAAGAGGTAGAGGAATAGAGTCAATCTTTGAGAATGGAACTATTGGAGATAAATGAGACATATTCAGAACTTCAATAAAGATTATTGGTGGAGGAGAACCGTGCCAATGGTATGGAATAAAAACTTGAAGATTTTGAAGAGAATGACATTTTTAGGAGAAGAGAGAAACTAAATAAGTTAAAAACTGGTGTATCCTCTCTCAGGTAATGCATGGGCATCTGTTTAGAGAAAAACAAAAGCCCTAAAATGAATGAAATGAAGGGAACTTGTGTGCCTCTTGATAATGGTGTTAGACGGGTAAGCTAATGTTCTTATTTTCTATCTAGTTGATGCTTGTTTACATTCACTTTTATATTATAGTTGTCTTTAAAAGGAATTTGGTTCAACTGCTATATCTGGACATTGTTGCAGACAGATGTTGGAGAATTAAGAGCTGATGACCTTGAGTTTGCTCTTGAAACAAGAAACAGTTCGTGCATCACCCAACACCCATAGCAACTAGCTTAGACGTTTCTCCTATTTCCATCGGGATCCCATGCCTAGCTCATATGTTAAAATTAATCCACCCTCAACCTTCATCTACCTTGCTGCACCCCCTCCACTTGCAGGAATAAACTTCTCCTCAACTTCAAATGGCTCTTCTTATTCTTCTCCTCCCACCTCTCAAGATGAAAAATTACCATGTCATCACTTGACTTAATGGAGTTCATCTCTGTCTATTTAGAGGGGCTTAAATGAACTTTTTTAATTAAACCCTAATTTATTTAAGCCAAAAAAAAGTTGAGGGCTTATATAAGCTTCGGGGTAAACTTGGGGGGCTTAAATGAACCTTATCCCTTACATAAATTCAATTTACTATGCATCCAAATGTGTAGGTAAGGGGAAATGACATGAGAGAAGGTTATAACACATACCTCTTATATTAATTAGAACTTTGACCAACACTCTTAATCACTAGTAATTCCTCCTAAAGAGTATAAGAAGCACAATAATAATTTTTCGCATAAGACATCAATATGTTTCACCCATCATTCTCCAAATTGGCCGAATATATACTTTCGCCCCTAAATTTTGCCTCTTTGGCTCAATCTAACTTCTCAACTTTTAATTGAACCTATTACACATCGTAACTTTTATTTTGAACCCATTTAA
Organism: Mallotus repandus; assembly: GCA_949671775.1. Taxonomy (NCBI): domain Eukaryota; kingdom Viridiplantae; phylum Streptophyta; class Magnoliopsida; order Malpighiales; family Euphorbiaceae; genus Mallotus; species Mallotus repandus. The sequence continues at coordinate 5,646 of CATIWM010712648.1, forward strand.
CTCATAAAATTAATATTTCATTTCAATGAGCGTATGAGTTATGACATGACAATATGTACAACAACATAATAATATTCATGCATTTTAGAGCATATAAAGGTTAAAAACTTGTTAACACAAAATTGTTTTTCTCTCTTTTGTTAAAGTTGTATCTCTTTATTTTTTTAAAACTCTTTTTCTCAAATAAATAATTTAATAGATTATTATATTTTTTTCAATTATTGTTTGAGTTGTAAAAAATCCACAAAAATTTATTATGCTCTAATATTAAATTATTTTTAAAATTTATTTGATTTTATAGCATTTTATTCCAAAAATTAATTATTATAAAAGGGAACTATTAATTAGTAATTTTACATTTTAAAGTTAAAAAAACTTTACCTAAAGCCATGAGTCTAGCTAGAAGCCCTTTTCACATGCTAAGTAAAAGTACCCTGAAGCAAACCATCAACCTAAAAAATATAAGGGCTATTTGCAAATTAAATCATGACCTTTGGTTTTTTTTGCAGTTTAATCATAACATTTTAATTTTGGCAAAATAAAACACCAACTTACAATTTTTGGCAATTCGAATCACCGACTACAATTCCTGTTGTCTCCTGCTTGCATGTTAGGCCAATTGCATCCATGCTGTCCAATTTTTTCCACGTCAAAACTGTGCGTTTTGACCACCAAAATGCAACATTTTTTAACCTGCTTTACATATTGCTTCAATTAAATCTATATTAAGTCATCTTGTTCTTTTTTCTAAAACCTAAACTCCATTTTTCTTCTTATTGTTCGTTTATTCTAGGGTTAACACTGACGACTCAAGATGCGAAGTAGCAGCTCTCGTTCAGTGTCTAATGGATGGAATACTTCGTCTGGAAGATCTTCTCACTCATGCATTCCATATTCACCCTCAATTCCATGAAAAGCATGTGGCCATGAGATAACAACATCGGTTTATACATTAATAACATACCAAAATCCTGGACGAAGATTCTACCAGTATGCTATTTAAAGGGTGAGGAATTCATTTTGGGTTTTAACTTGTGGTAAATGTTTAGTATAGAGTGAGGGTGTTGAAATTAATTTAAAGTTTGTACTGTACAAATGTAGGGTTTTGAGGGTTTGAATAATTATAATTTTTTTTAGCATGATGATTATGGCTACTTTGAGTGGCTTGATCCTAAAATTCCAAAGCATAAAAAACAAGTGTATCTTAGAATGAAGATTGAAAGAGATAGGTATAAAGAGACAGTGAAGATACTATCAAATGTGGAGTTGAGAATGAATGAGAAAGTGAAGATGGCTGAAAGGAAAATGCTTGAAAGTCATGGTGAGTTTGAAAAAGTTTAGAAAAGTATGATGCCTTACGCATTAATCTGGAGAGGAGGATTGCCATGTATCAAAGAAACCATGTACTGATGAAGTTTGATAATAAGAAGTTGGGGGATGATTTGAAGAAATTGAAACTTTGTATCATGGTGTTAATGTTAATGTTTTATTGTGTTACAGTTCCAGTTGGTGGGACTAAGAAAATGTTGCCAAGTTCTTAACTATTTAGGTTGTTGATGATAGTATAAGTTATTAACTATTTAGGTTGTTGATAGTATGTTTAAGTTCTTAACTATTTATGCCCAGGTTATGTACTAATGTACTTTGTGTTTGTAAGTTATGGTAGATGACTTTGTAATGCCCTTTTTTAAGAAGTAATATATCAATGTTAACAAAATATATATTACCTTGTTTATGCCTGTATCTATTTTAAAATGCATCATTAACTTAATGATTTAAGAACCATACTCAAAATGAAAATTAATCAAGCACATAAGATAACAAAGATTTATGTTACTTAATATAACAGGTCATACAACCTGAGCAACCGTACATAGATTGATGATACTTAAGATCACAATTATGCTTACAAGTCATTAAAAGTTGATGCTTACATTCTTCAGAAAAAAAAAGCTGATGCTTATAAGTCATCAAAACTTGAGCAATCTGAACTGCTACACAAAATTATGCTTACAGTCATCAAAAGTTGATGCTACTGCACCACTTATAAACTTACAAGCAAATCACACAGTTAACAACTTTATATAACTTCCTAACACCATATATAACTTTAAAACACATAATATATGTTCATCTAATTATTACCAACACTCTCTTGTGTACTGGGACCTTCAGTTAATAGATTGCTTCCATGACGTCTTCCTCTTCCCCTAGTAAGTGGTGGTAAAGTGGTTCCAATAAGAGTTGATGCTGAGTTGTCCACAGAAGTAGACGATGCAATTCTCCCTCTTCCTTGTCCCTTACTTCTAATATGTTCAGTAGAAAGAGTTTCCATTTTTTTTCTTTAGGCATTTGTCAATAATTTATAAATAATATCAGCATCAATAACACCATGATACAGATAACTATTTCCACATAACCAATAATGTACACATCCTTATATAGCTATTTCTTGAGCCTTCAAATACTCTGAGATCGTATCCTTGCATAACCTATACATCAAAAGTGAGTCAGTAATTGCATATAAATTCTGCACACAAATAAGCACATTGGTTTTGAATACAATAAAATTATATATTACCTATCGTTTTTCCTTTGCCTGTTCCAACTTCCTTCCATGGTCATTGGTGTTACCTTTATCAAACACCTTGCTGCTTTATTGACTAAGGTTGCCTTGTTGATTGATGTTGACTTGATTACTCTCCTTGACTTGTGCATTTCTTTGAATCTTGTGTTTTCCCCAAATCCATTGCTGACTTCCATGAGTTGTTGGGCCTGCTATTATGGGTCCTCTCAAATAAGTTGTTGGTCTTCCCACTTTGGGTGGCCTACCTCTTTTTAACTTCATCATTTACAATCATAAAATCAACAATGCATAATGATCCATATTGAACTTAATAATCAAACACAACATTATTAATATCAAATGCATTCACTTACAGGAACTTTTTCAGGCCTCTTATAAGCTGGATTGTTGCCATTTTTACAAGTACGCTTGTTGTGACCAACTAGCAAGCACATTTGGCATCTAATTTGGATTCCAGTCCTTACAAGTTTGTTTGTTGATGGTAATTTGGGTTCTTTATCCACATCTCGCTTCCTTCTAATCTTTGGCCTCTTAGGCATTTTGGTGAAGTGTGGAGGTTTGATTGGATGGCCATCAGCTTTGGGCCACATGTTTGGCCTATTTGTTGGTTTGGCCAATGGCATAAGTGGAAATGTACCTTTCCACACTATAATATGCATTTACATACTATACAGGGTCCCTATTCAAGAAATGAATGCTAGCACATGCATGCAGACATGGAATTCCACTTAACTGCCATGTCCTACAACTACATGTCCATGTGTTCAAATCTACAACAAACTTGTCAGTCCTTAATGCTACTTGGAAGTTATCTCCCACAGCAGGTTTAACTATACATAGCCTACTGTTATAGTTCACTTCCTCTAACTTGCTTCTAATTCTTGGGCAAATAGTGTCAGACAATTTACTCATTTCATTCAACTTCTAGTATATTCTCTCTTATATCTTCAAGCATGTCTATTATTGGCCTACCCCTAGCCTTTACTATATAACCATTAAAGGTTTCACACACATTGTTGTCAATCATGTCTGATTTGGGTAAGAGACTCATATGAAACTTACAGAATTTGGTAGGATCTCTTTCAAGGAAATTAGTATGGGCAGCCCGATCCTCCATCTTCATTAAGCTTCATATGTGCTCCTAGTTGCCCTCTAAAACATGTTCTTTAATGTTTGCCCCTTATACACCTTTTTCCAATTGCAATAAACATATCTTGCACAGTTTCTGTGCTCAGCATGTGGTGCCAATTTCAACATGGCATTAATTAATCCCTAACATCATTTAAATAATGATCAAAATATATACAACTGAAAAGAAATAATAAACCAACTAAGATACAAAGGCGAATACACTTACCTTCTGCTGGTCACTAATAAATGACCACCCCAGCCTATCTCGGATGTTCAGTTCTTGCATCACCAAATCAAGGAACCAAGTCCAAAAAAACTCATTTTGTGACTGCACAACAACCTAAAAGATGAGGAACATCTTATTGTTCCCATCTTTTGCAACAGTAGAGAGCAAAGCACCACCAAGGAATGTCTTAAAAAAACATCCATCAAAGCCAATTATAGGTCTGCAACCCTTTACAAACCCCTTTCTTAATGCACAGCAACCAATAAAGAATCCTTTTAGTGAACCGTCATCCACAAGCATAAAATCAAATCTACCTTCTAGATCAACCCTCATAAATTCAACCTTATATGATCTAAGTTGACTATAATGATCTTCTATTGATCATCTGAGCAGTTCAAGTGCTTTTTCTTTGGCTCTGTAACAGTTCCATATATTAACTTGCACACAAAACTTCTCTAGCAAGTCCTCCTCCAAGTCTTTAACAGACCAATTTGAATTTATCCTAAACCTTTGGACATATTCCTGTGCTATCCAAGTTGAGGTGGCTTGTCTATTCTTCATTTCTTGGCTACATATGTGCTATGGAATGAGAATATTTATGGCAAAAGTCTTCTCAGTGTTTATTACACTGCCATATAGCTTCCAAGGGTATTTCTCTACACATCTAATTAAAGAAATGAATCCATGCACAATTAGTAATTAAGAAGTTATGAAGACAAACTTTTAACTAATGAATTTCATCATTAAGGCAACTATTCTAAACAATAATCCAATCAATCAACCAACCATATGTGAAGAAGAAGAATAAGAAAAAGAAGAAAGAGGAGGAGAAGCAGCAGCAATTATTCTGAACAATACCCCAATCAATCAACCAACCAAATGTGATAATTAATACTTCTACTTTGGTTTTAGCTTTTGGCCTTGACTCTGCACAACAATTCGGAAAACGGAGAGCATATCATTAGTGGAAGAAGAAGACTGTAAAGGAAGAAGAAGAAAAAGAAAAAGTGCGGAGAAGAAGCATAAAAAAAAAGGAGAAAGAATCGTTAAAAAAAATAAAGACTCGTATGTATAATAGACTTTTTGTTCATATTGCAATATAGACAGAAGTCCATGATATAATTTGCCTTTAAATGTGGATAGTATATACATTTATTTTAAATGTATAAATATACACTGTATACTTTTTTTAAGTGATGTGTATTAAAAAAATATTTATTTATGTTGCGTATCACATGTTAAGATATCATAGTATTTAATTGAACATATCATTTTGTATTTTTCAATAAGTCAGGAGAGTTCAACTTGTTTAAGTAAGTTTTTTTTAACATATTTTAAATGGATTAACTCGTTTGTAATTCAAATTCATTTATACCAAATTTAAATTTAGTGCTGACAATTTTTGACATAATTTGTTTAAACGACTCGATAAGGCATGAAGTTAAAAGGATTTGACGGTAAAGAAAAATAATTTGATGTATATTTTTTATATATGTTTGATTGAGTCATACAACAGTAATATAAACATGAAGTATAACCAAGTAGAGTCATAGCATAATACAATAACAAACTAACTAACAGAATAATAAGGTGGTGTTAATAATCCCCCTTAAACTGAGCCAAAAGAGGAGCAAAGGTGAAGTTTTTCCCTATGACGCTCGAACAAAGATTGACCTAAAGGTTTAGTAAGGATGTTAGTGATTTGATCAGCACCAGAAATGTAATTAACCTTAATAATACCTTGTTATACCTTTTCAAGAATGAAATGGTAATCAATTTCAATATATTTGGTGTGGGCATGAAACACTGGATTTGTGGTTAGATAAATTACACCAATGTTATCAAACCATACCTAAGCAGAGAGAAAACTAAGTTCAGAGAGTAAAGACCAAAGCTAAAGGATTTCAGTAGTGGCATTGGTGAGAGATTTGTACTCGCTCTCTATTAAAGATCCGGAAATTTTTGGCTATTTCTTAGCTATCTAAGAGATAAGATTTCAGCTTAAGTAGACAACATATCCATCAGTGGAATGACGATCATCTGGGCAGCCACCCCAATCACTATTTGAGAAACATTGAAATTGGAGTGATGATTGAGAAGAGAAGAAAAGGCCATAATGCTTAGTGTGTTGTAGGTATCTAAGAACCCATTTGACAGCATTCAAGTGATCTTAATGTGGGCAGTGCATAAATTGACATAGCTTGTTGATAAAAAAAGCTATGTCTGACTGAGTAGGGGTCACATATTGAAGACCACCCACAAGTTATCGATAAAGGGCATGTGATCGATGAGACTGGATCGATCGTGACAAGGTCTATATGTTTATAGTAGTGAGGCACATCGGCTAATGGCGACCATCTACTGAATTTTCATTTGTTATTGTTCTTTGGAGGGTCTGCCTGATTAAGCCTCATAGATTTGGAGTTGCCACCCGACTTGAATCGGGAAGAGGTGAATTAAAAAAAATCCACTTCTATAACTAGAGAATTTGGTTCAGGTGGTAGGAGTTACTTATCCTATTTCTTATCATATATATTGCTTATTTATTCACTACTTCACCTATTTTTTGTTTTATGATGCATTTTTACCACACTTGATCATTACTCAGTTTAAATTAGAAATAAGATAATTGGATTGACGAGCATTCAACACAAGATAAATAAATAAATAAGCATCCACCTATCAAGCAAGTAATCATCTAGGCAAGTAAGCACGTAGCACACAAGAATGTGAGAAATAATCAAAATAAGCAAGTAAAAAAAGCAAAATAAAAGTGGGGAAACAAATTAAGGATTACAACTCGAGAACAAGTCTATTCTAATAAATACATCCATATAAAAATAAAATGGGGAATTGGGATTAAGGATTATATTTCCTTGGAAAAGCCTATTCTATTAATTACATTAAAATAATAAAAAGGAAATAAAATAAACCTATTCTAATAAACCTACAAAACAAAGGTTATTTTCCATACAAATGCAAGCACACATCACATTTAGGACAATTTTAATATATTTCATTCATCCACAATTAGAATAATAAATAAAGGAATAATTAAACACATAAGCAAACAAGGATGCTAATGTATGCATGATGCAAGGTTTTGGAATTTGGATACTTTAATGTGAAGTCATCATTTTCATTATTAAAAATAAGATTTTTATGATAAGGTAAATATAAAAAAATTAAAGTGGAAAACTTGCAAATAAAATAATAAAGGTGATAAATATATTATTCTCACCATAAAAATATTACCTTTATGATGAAAATAATAAATTTACCAAAGAAAAAAATAAAAATGACAAAGATAATAAACATGCAATAAAAATAATAATAATACAAGTGAAGTAATAAAAATAATGATAATATATTATTTTCACCATAAAGATGGGGACTTTATGATAAAAATATGGGTTATTTGCAAATAAAACCATGACTTTTAGCGCTTTTTGTAATTTAATAGTGACTTTTGAAACTTGACATATTAAAACATGAATTTGCATTTTTTGGCAAGTCAAAACATCGATCAATTAACTGGTGAAAAAGTGCTTACGTGTCAGGTAAAGTTCGGGTCAATTGGTCAAATTGAAATAATTTTTTCCACTTCAGAAACAATTATTTGCCAAAAAAAAAAAGATCATGACTTATAGGCGTTTTTGCAATTTAATCATAACATTTTAACCTTGGCATAATAAAACATATATTTTCTTTTTTGCCAAGTCGAAGCACCAAACACTTATCCGATAAACAAGTGATTGTGTGTCAGATATAGATACATCAACAGATAAAGAGAAGTCAGTAATCATACAATTTCAGCCACCCTAAATCCTCTTTCAATTATTCAGTTCTCCCATTAATCTATGCTAACAAGACAATAACCTAGTTTGTAATCCAATGAGCAAGATCAAATAAAGAACAAATAATCCAAACATTTTTCTTATTTTGATTGCAAAATCAAAGAGTTTGATCAAATAAGGCAAAAAGCTCAAATTTTTTTACACGAAGGCAATAACTAGAAGCATCTATGCCAACGCCCAGTTCAAGTATCAATCTAAACAACATATAATCTAAAATGATGGCATACAAATCAAAGAGCAGAATAACTAAAACCCATAACAGAATAATTGAGATTGTGGAAGAAACATCTTAGAAACATTGAGAAACTTACCTGAAAGATTTGGAGAACATGTAATGTTATGTAGTGTTAATTTTACTTTTATGGTTCTTCAATTTTTAGCTATAATTTTACTTTTAGGAATTAAGTTAGTGTCAACATATCAAACGCATTGTTTGAATTTGATGGATGATTATTGAAATGCAGTGCTTTAATGTGGCCATTTTTTTTGTTGATCTGGATTAATAACCTAAGCTCTTGGGTCAAAGACTCACATAGGTGGGTTCTCAGACCCACGCAGGGGTGTTTTGGTCATTTTGTCTCATGAACTTGGGTTATAAACCCACACTCATGGATCATCAACCCAAGCTCATCAGTTGACCTGCCCACATGGGCTTTCTCCCCTACTACTTGGTCCTTTTTAGCCCAATTAGCTCTTTTTTGGACTTTTGTTGCTTTTTGGTATCTTTTGGGTTTCTTTTTTGTTTCTTTTAGATTTTTTCTTTATCTAAGCACGCTAGAGAAAACTTTCGAATGAGTTTTCCCCTATCTGAGTTATAGGAATCCTTGATCATTGGATATTTAAGGGATCGTCAAAATTTAGGTATCAATAGTTGCCCCCTACTTCACATGCATTTGATCAAGCTGATGTTTGTCAATGCATGGGAAGCAAGTTTTGAAAACACATGAAATAAGAACTTGGGATCTTTGGGGTGGCCCCTACTCTAAGCAAGTTTTGAAAAACAAATGAGATGAAGGATTGGGATTTTTGGGGTGGCCCCCTACTCCAAGAAAATTTTTGAAAAACAAGTGAGGGTGTTATGTGACCTTTGCTAAGCTATGAAGCGGGGGTGCCATTTCACCTTTACCAAGCTGCAGGTGAGGGTCATCGCGTAACCTTTACCAAGGTACAAATGATGGGGTGTCATGACCTTTTCCAAGCCGCAAGCAAGAGTACACTATATATCCCTAACAAGCCTTAAGTGCCAACAGGTTTCAAAGAAACCAAAGTGTTGTGTATGATTTTTGAAAAGGTGAGCTCAAATAAGGCTAAAAGAGTGTGTTTGTGTGCTATGTATCTTTCAAGAATTAAGCCCAAATAAGGCTAAAAAAGTGTGCTTCGGCGTATACGATATGACTTGGTTTTTGAAATCATGATGCATGTAAACTTTGTCTATGCTTTAGAGGCTTACTCATATTGATGAGTGGTACATACCAGGAACTTCAATTCAATCTAGCTATAGTTGTCTCACCTTGTTGTGGTCTTCGCCATTTCTCTGAGGTTTGATCAGCATCCTTTTGCCAAGGATATCTCTGATTACCAAGTGAAGAGCAGGCTTTCCATATTATAAGAAGAAAATTCACCAAATGAGGTCACCAAGAACCGTGATGCGTGAGGCAACCTTTGATGTCACTTCATTCCCTTTGGAGGTAAATGCTCAATCCTACTTCTCTCTTTTTCTTCTTTTTTTCTTTTGCAAAGCATTTTCCCTTCTCAAACATTCTCAGTGTGAATGTCATTGAAGAGTTCTTTGAATAGTTTTACTCCTTTGGGGAGCATTGGAGTAGAATTATTCATTTCTTTCCCTATTTTTTTCTCTTCTTTTTTTGCTTTATTTTTTGCATTTAAACCTCTTCCAGAGTCTAGTACGATAATCGTAAGTTACTCAGACATCCCGATCCCCTACAACTTCTCCTTTAGTAGATTTTTTATCTTTCACGAGGTCATCAAGCATTAGATTGATTAGAAGTGAGAATCCCTGCTCAAAGCTATTGGGGCAAAGTCAGGAAGTTTTGAAAATTTTATCAAAGAGAGGCAGTTGCTGTCAAGGTTGACTAGTCTGTCCTTGACATGTGCCCCCTCTTTGGTGCGAGTACACCTTTGAGAGCGCTAAAAAATGATGTTTGGAGTGCAAATGTATGTACTAATGCATGAATATATGAATTTATATGAAAAAAAGAATGAAAAATGGTTATAGAGGACTTCTCTAACTTTCTGGCATTTTCTGAGGTTGTCTCAGGCTTTTGTTATGAATTCCTGGCTTTCAATTATGTCTCAGGTCGATGTTCAGACCTTAAATACATCATCGTGATCTTTTGGAAGCTTTAGTGCATGAAAATGCATGTCTCGGGGCTCTAGTTGGTCCTGGATAGCATCGCGGGTGCTACCCACAAATGTGGGTCTAACGACCTATGCGTGCAGGTTGAATTGACCAACGCGCATGGGTGGATCTTGGACCCACAGACTAAATGCCTATAAAAGGCTTTGGTTTCATCCTTTTCTTCATTCTTTCACTTTTCTTCTCTCTTCTCCCTTAGAATTCTCTGAACTTTTAGGTTTTCTTCACTTCAAAACCCATGCAAGGAAGTGAAGGTGGTGATGGGGGCAACCTCTTCAGGCAGATTCCCCCTGGTCTCGCAATCGATTTAGAGGAGCTTGATGAGGGAGTTGATTAGGTAGGTTAGGTAGCGGGTGGTGTTACGCATCAGAAGCCGATGCCGACTCATCATATGAGGCATAAAGTGATGAGGGGTTAGGATATTCCCCTTGCCCCAAACTTGAGGGAGCACGTTTGGGTGCTTCACCGGTAGCAGGTTAGTACCTTGAACTCATTTTTTTTCTTTGATGCTATATCTCCCCTGCATGAAAGGATGTAGGAAGTTAGCGCTGCAAACTTAGTAATAAATTAGAATATTTAAGAAATAGTATTTATGATACTTTCCTTGATAGGATTAGCTCCCTTGCTCGTTCAGTGACACTTAGAGATGTACTTTGCTAGGGTTTTGCTTCCTTTAAATAACATGCTAGGACTTGTTTGCCATGTTTCCCATCCTAATTATGTGATTTCATTTACCTACAAATAATAAGTAAACAATACTTAGTGTTGATTCAAGAAGAAAATTTTCTAAGTCAGAACCTAGGTTTTGCTGATTCCCTATTAGATCCCGATGACCTACTTGGTTATACTTGGTAGCTTCATTAAAGCTAAGAAGCTCTACTGGAAGCTGCCTGCAGAGGTTCAAGACTGGGTGCATGGTCTCGGGTTCGATGGCATCCTAGACAGTCTACTAGAGGGATTGGAGTTGTTGAAGAGTCGACAGGCAACTATGACTGCCTTAGTTGAGAAGTGGTCGGACTGTACACACACCTTCCACTTCCAGCTTTGGGAGATGATGATCATGTGCCTCGACATTTCTACTATTATGAGGTTCACTTTTGCTAGTTAGCAGATCCCTTTTGGCATCCCGGAGGACCCTGTGAGGGTGTGCCGCAATTTACAGGGTTGTCCTTCTGCTATGATTGCCTTGGTCGAGAGGTGGTTGGACTGTACGCACACCTTCCACTTCCAACTCGGGGAGATGATGATCACGTGCCTCGACTTTACTGCTATTACGAAGTTCAATTTTACTAGTTAGTGAATCCCTTTTGACTTCCCGGAGGACCCTGTAAGGTTGTGCTACAATTTGCAGGGTTGTCCCTCTGAGTTCAAAATTGGCCAGGGCGGCCTGATTTCATATGATCGACTTTGGCATGCCTGTTATGGTACTACTAGGAATGGTGCATTGGCATTGAGAGATGTGCTTGATGCTTTATCTTCTATCTAATGAGTATGATGGTGTTCCCCAACGGGAACAACACCTGCAACTCTTGGTTGCTTCCTCTGCTACAAGACTTTGATGCTCTGTTAGGTTATGATTAAGGTTTTGCTACTTATGACTATCTCCTCCATGGCTTGGATGATCCATGTAGAGATAGCTCATGAATATGCAGGATACCACTGGTGGTTGATGTGAGTTATTTCAAATGCTTTGCAGTTCTTTTCCCTTTTATTTTGAGTACACTATTCTTGACATGTTCTTCATTGTAGATTTAGGCCTTTGAGTACCATGTATTGACTCCTTCTATCATTATGGGGATACGTGAGGGGTTCCCTCACATCCCTATCTGGACTGCTCAACCTTGGAGAGGGCTCCATGCAGTCTTTAAAGGCGACCCGTTCTGTCCTTACTGAGTTGACATTAAACCAAGTCAGTCATTTCTTTCTTCTTTTGTTGTTATGAAGTTTTGTATTCTATTTTTGACAACTATTTTTTATTGCAAATACACCTCCAATAGTGGTGGGAAGGCTATCCCACGGATTTCTCGGCGGTGATAACTGGGGCTGTTGAGATTACTGGCAGGCAGATACTGTTCATGACCCCTATCGACCGTGCCTGGTATATCAGTGAGCGTGTAGCGAACTAGTTCTTAATACCTACTGCTCGTCATGCCCCTCATCCTCCTCCTCTCAATATGTTATGAGGGAAGGATATGGTGGGGCCCACATCGGAGGAGGCACTGGTCGGGACTAATCATCGGCTATACTTGGAGCTGGAGGAAGTCTCATACTTGGAAAGTCTCATCTGTTGCCTAATTGACGGCATCATGAGGGACTTTATGATTGCTCCACCTGCTACAATTGCTGGTGTTGCTTCCTCTTCTGCCCCTCAGGTATGCCTTGTTTCTCTTTCTATGTGTTTGTACTAATTGTTTCCTTTTCTTAATGCTTTTGTTTATGTTTGATAGCCTTGCTCGAAGAGGTCTCATGGTAGGAGTTCTACTGAGAATTTGAGTTGTGCCGATGCTGCTGTTGAGACTGCTCAAATGATCTCCGGGGTGGCTGCGCTACCACTACTCCCCATGGTTCGGGCACATAACTTCCATGGTGAGGTGGTGGTCTACGTGGTCCTTGCATTCACTAAGCCTATGCGTTTCATCCATGAGGATGCTACTCATGTGAGTTCTAGCCTGCCTTTATTACTTTGATACTTTAGATTTGTTATATTACTGACTGTTGTGTTTATAGGTTCCTCAAGAAATAGCAACGTACTGGTATTAGTGCACTTCAGGCATGATGGGTCATTATATGCATTACTCTATGGAGGCTCATGTAGGTTTTCTTCACCTTGGCTTATTTTCCCTGTTTCAATTATGTAATAATATGCATGTGTATGTTATAATATCTATGTGATAGATATTGATTCAGGCATTTACTTTTTAACATGTGCAATTCTTGACAATATTTTCCATTTGTACTGAATAACATCTATTATAAGTGTGGTTGCACATAAAATATTTTAAAGTGATAGTACCCCTGTCCTTAATTAGCCTTTCTAGGTTTTTAATTAAATATTATCTTTTATCGTTTTTCATTCTTCATTTTATCATTCCAATATCATTGTCATCACTCTTTTATTGCTATTCATTTTCATTATCGTTCCAAGGGTAACATCTTTTGGAATATATAATATGTGGGAGTTTTCATCCATGCTCATGTCAAATGATTCAGTGTTAATGGAATGCATGTCAAAGATGCTCATGTAAGATACAATGAAATGCTTATCATTATCAAATATATACCGTACAAATAAGCAAAGTTAAACATTATATTAAATTTAGAATTTGATACATCAAAAGGCTCCAAATAGTCAAGCAATATAGGCCCCATTAGGGATGAATTCTTCATCAAACAGGGTATTATATATGCTGGTCTTGCAGTTCCGTCTTGAAGTCAAGTTTGTTAGAGGGTTGTTTCAATTGATCATATTCTTCCTTCTTCTTCTCTGGTTCTTTTCCATTTTCATCCCTAGACTTAGGCACATGTTCACTGGTAAAGGAGCCTATTTCATCACCACTTGAATCATAGGTAGGGCTCAAGAAACCTTCTTCTGGTACCGCAAAGGGTCCTTTTTCTCCCTTTTCTGACTTTCTTGTTTCTCTCTTAGGAACAACTTGGATAGAATTTTTCGTGAAAGCCTCAAGAAGCCCTGAAGAGATGGCATGAGAGGCATATATGTCTCGACAGTTGGGTGAAAGGGTGATTTTATATTAAGTTATTTTTACAAATCTTCAATCTTGCCAGAATCTATCAGGTCTTGGATTCTATCCTTTAAGAGATAACAATTGTTAGTTGTATGGCTAGGCATTTAATGGCAGTGGTAATAGAGGTTAGGGTTCATAAGAGGTTTCAATGGGTTTGGTAGAGGTCTTGGTTTAATAGGTTTGAGAAGGTCATTCTGTTGAAGCCTTTGGAAGACCTTGGATAAGGGCAAGTTGAAGTTTGAGTATGTTTGGTTTCTCAGAGCTTTCACATTCAGGATTATTTCAGTCGGGCTAGTGTTTTAGTTAGGCTGAGTTGGTTTCCAGTGCGGGTATTTGGGTTGGGAAATTTCCTCATCTTCAAGTAGGATGCCATCTTGGTGAAGCGCTTTAGGGGTAGGATATTGCATTTGTTTATAGAAGTGAGGTTTTTTTGCATATGTTTATAGAAGTGAGGTTGTTCTCCATTAATTACCATCTCTTTTCCTTCATCGTCTAGAGGTCTATCTCTTATCAGAGCAATTTTTCATCTCCATCAAGTGATGTAGTTTGAGAAACTCTCACCACTTCTCAACCTTATAACATCCAGTTGTGTGTTGTACCGATACTGCTTAATAAAATTTTTGAATAGGGAGCTCCAGATGTAAGGGCCATAGCCCTCTATACTCTAGTTACCCATTTTCTAATCCTAGTCAACAAAAGGGATCCAAGTTCGTGTCCCTCTCATCAATAGTAGTTGTGTTTACCAAGAGACATAAAGATTTCATTTGATAGTTTACAATCTAATTCTCTCAGCATGAGTGTCCTCAATCTAGTTAAATTCTTAATTTATCCACTTGATCTGATAAGGATAAATAGACAACTTTATAGGTTATAGCATAAAAAGATGTCACTATTTGTTAGCCCTTACAGACTATCCAAACTGAGATGTATGATTCTTGTCATTCCTTGTGTATCAAGCTTACATAAGGTAAATAAGGTTCACATGAGCCTAAGCATGGATAGTCTATAAAGACTGACATAATGATAGCAAATGGTGGCAGACACTAATGATGTCATATCATTTATGGATATCAGGTCGAACAGATAGCATCAAGACAAGGGTAGCATGCAAGAGCTAGGTGGGATCCTAGGGGAGATTTCTACTGGCTTATCTATATAAGCTATGTTGGGCTAACGACTTGGGCTCTTTTAACAAGAATGCCCCCATATGACTAGGGTTACGAATTGCGGTCAGAGAGTCTAGCATTCTTTTACCTACTCGAGAAAAATTGTACCCCATTTTGGACTTGGGAGTCAGGCCATGTCACTTTAATCCCTACAGCTTTTCTTGATTGAGTAAAGCCTAAAGGTGATAATTCCTATCTTTGTCACCCCATGACTCAAATGGAATCATGGTGGCAATGTCATTCGGTATTATCAAGGGTTTAGGGACCAAGGTGCATGTGGTGAGTGTGATGATATGCAATTATACTATTTTGAAGGTGAATAAACAAGTTATGTATAATAAGAAACAATCTTTCATTCATACCCCTCAAATCAGTAGTATCTAGTGGAGTCACCAAAAATCTGTGATCAACGGGACGGGATTGTTCGTGATAGGGTCAGTGCATTTATAGAATCAGGGGACACAGGCTAATCACAACCATCTACTAGATTTCCATTTCTTATTATTTTTTGGAGGGTTTGCCTGATTAGCCCTTGTAGACTTAGAGACGCCACCTGACTTAAATCGAGAAGAAGTGAATTAAAAAAAATCCATTTCTATAACCAGAGAATCTAGGTTCGGGGGGTAGGAGTTACTTATCCTGTTTCTTATCATACATGTTGCTCATTTATTCATTACTTCACCTAATTTTGGTTTTATATGCATTTTTACCACACTTGATCATTAGTCATTTTAAATTGGAAATAAAGTGCACAATAATTGGATTGACAAGCATTCATCACAAGATAAATAAATAAACAAGCATCCACCAACCAAGCAAGTAATCATGCAGGCAAATAAGCATGTAGCACACAAGCATGCAAGAAATAATCAAAATAAGCAAGCAAAATAAAAAAAGCAAAATAAAAATTGGAAAATGATTAAGGATTACAACTCGAGAATAAGCCTATTCTAATAAATACATCCAAATAAAAATAAAATGGGGAATTGGAATTAAGGATTACATTGCCTTGAAAAAATCTATTCTATTAATTACATTAAAATAATAAAAAGGAAATAAAATAAACTTAGTCTAATAAACATGCAAAACAAAGGTTAATTTCCATACACATGCAAACACACATCACATTCATCCACAAATTGGAATAATAAATAAAGGAATAATTAAACACATAAGCAACAAATATGCTAATGTATGCATGATGCAAGGTTTTGGAATTTGGGTATTTTAATGTGATGTCATCATTTTCATTATTAAAAATAAGATTTTTATGATGAGGTAAATATAAAGAAATTAAAGTATAAAACATGCAAATAAAACAATAAAGGTGATAAATATATTATTCTCACCGTAAAAATATTACCTTTATGATGAAAATAATAAATTTACCAAAAAAAAAATAAAAATGACAAAGATAATAAATATACAATAAAAAAAATAATAATAATGCAAGTGAAGGAATAAAAAGAATGATAAAATATTATTTTATCATAAAGATAGGGACTTTATGATAAAAATAATAAATTCATCAAAAGAAACAATAAAAAATAATAAAAGTGCAATTGGCATGATAAAAATAATAAAATGCAGAATTAAAAATGAATAAACTGGCAAATATGTCATTTTCGCTATAAAAATATAGGAAAATTGCTATGTCCCTGTGTTAGGGCTTATCACAATACTTCATCCATGATATTTGAAAAAAAATATATTTATTCATTCCTAACATTTCCAACAGCTAATGCTCATTGTCCATCTATCAGGGATGAAATAGTATAAGAATTGCAAAAAATATAGATGAATAAATATTTCTTCAAATGTCATAAATGAAGTAGTGCAATAGGTCAAAATTCAGGGAAAATAGCAATTCTTCCTAAAAATATATACTTTATGATAAAATAACAACTTTACCCCTAAAAGCCATGAAGGCAACAAAAATTGTGAAAATGCAATATAAATCCAGCAATATTAATATAAATAAATTTAAGTGCAGAAATAAATAAATTAAAATGATAAAGATGATATTTTTTTACTATAAAAATGTAAACTTTATGATAAAAATACAAAATTTATCATAAAAGGCATAAATATAAAAAAAAATGTAAAAATTATAATAAAATCATAAAAATGCAGAAACAAATATTCAAATAATTAAAAATGACAGGAATAAAAATATTAAAATGATAAAGGTTATATTTTTACTATAAAAATATGAACTTTATG
>CATIWM010712830.1:0-23996 GCA_949671775.1 Mallotus repandus
TTTTTGTTGTTTTAGTTTGTTCATTTTTAGTTTTATGAGGTTGTTTTTTAGTTATTTTAGTTGTTTTTTGCGGTTGTTTTGATTGAAAAAATTAGTTAAAGAATAATAATGTCCAAATGTTTTCAACTTGCTCTCTACAAAAGTTTTTTTTTTCAAAGAGAGAAGAGAAAGAAGGCATGCAATTAGAAAAAAAATTCTTGTAACTTCTAGTTAATGGTCAGGAAAATATAATAATATGTATATGTGTGCATGCTTCACTTTACTGTGTTGATGTGCTTGAAGAAAAAATAGAGTTATCAAGACAATAGGATTAAAAAATAAAGAACACGAAAGATTTGCAAATAACGAAAAAAGAAAAAGAGAGGAGGAAGAGAAGAAGAAGTAAAATAATATGATTAAAAGAAAAAAAATAAAAAGAGAGGGAAAAAAGAAAAAAAGGAAAGATTTGCAAATAAAGAAAAAAAAAAAGAAAAAAAGAGGAGGAGAAGAAGAAGAAATTAAGACCATATTTAAGTAAGAACATATTTTAAAAAAAAGTAAAAATAATATTTTTGTAAAGAAAAAAATTCAACAATATTTTTTAAAACATTTTATATCTTTTAGTTAGTTTTGAAAAAGTCTAATTTTTTTTATTAAACACCTTGAACTTTTTACCTTTTTGTTTGCTATTAGACATAGTATAAAGTTCGTGGAATTTTTTTTCTTTATATAACATAATTTTTAGCATAGATATTATGGGAAAAGGTGCAAATTGGACCCCATATTTTGCTATAATTTTACATTGGATCCTTTAATTTTTTGGCTCAAATTGAAATTTTAATTTTAGAAATTTAGACCATATTGAACCTTTGCTGAGCACAATAAAATTCTATAATCTTTTTTTTAGTACAATTATATCCTATAAATTAATAAAATTTTATTTTAACAGATACTAACAAATAAAATCGATAATTTTTTTAGAAATATACATATATAACCTAATTATAAAATTTTAAAAGTATTTAAACCTATAAAATAATTTTTAAAAATTTTTCTTAAATTTTTAATAATTTTACAATCAAGTGATATAATATTTCCAAAAAAATGACCAAATTTATTCGTTAATATAAATAGCAAATTGATAATTGGCCTAAAATCTGATTTTAATAGTTGAATAAAAAAATTTTATTCATCAATTATTGTGTAAATTTAAAAATTTAAATTATTAAATGAAATTTAGAGATTTTTTATTCAACCATTAAAATAAAATTTTTGGATAATTATCAATTTACTATTTATATTAATAATTAAAATTAGTCTTTTTTTGAAATACATATCACTTACTTGTAAGATTTTTAAAATTCGATTAAAATTAAAAAATATATATTTTATAGGTTTAAAATTGTTTAAAACTTTATAATTAGGTTATATATATATATTATAAATTTTATTTACTAGTTAACTGTTAAAATTAATTTTTTATTAATCTATATGACTTAATTGTACTAAAAAAATTATAGAACTTGATAGTACTCATAGAAAGTTCAATATGGCCTAAATTTATAAAATAAAAGTTTCAATTTGACTAATAAAAATAAAAGAGTCCAATATAAAATTATGGTAAAACGTGAGGATCGAATTTGCGCGTTTGAACTTCTAGCATCTCAAACTTGTTAATTTGAGCCGGCTTCTAGTTAATCGCTTTAAAGCCCGTGAGAATAATTATATTGTCAGTATGAATAATGTATTTTTACTAAAAAATGGATATAGGGGAAAGCAAAAATTTTGAACATGGTACTAGCAATATATGCTAATGGAAGTACTATATATATATATATATATATATAGTTAGTATGCATATACCGAAAGAAAGTTTAATGATGTTGGTCAAAAAAAGAAAAAAGTATAATGATTGTTTTTCACAAGTTTGTATTGTCTGCCTATATAAATTGAACATTTTATTGGTACAGTAATTTTAGCGAAATTAAAATTCCGTATAAATATTTTTTTTTGTAATTTTAGCAAAATTATATTTTATTTTTTGAAGTTCTTGAATGGATTTAAATAAAAATTCACAAATTAGTTCGCAATTTTTTATACTAATAAATTGATGTTGGATATATAGAATATAAATTGTATTGATAATAAATGTAAAAACAAAAATTAAAAAAATATTATTAAAATAAAATCATAATATTTATTAAATATATTATAATTTATTTAGTAAATAATGTATAGTAATTTTTAATGAATAATTTTAATTAACAACTTATATTTTTAACATTGATTTAGGCTCGTGAACAACTCACAAATAATTAGTGACATAGCGACTTCAGTTCGAAATTAACTTGTTTATAAACAAACCAAACTCGAACTAGCTAAAGTTTGGCCAACCCAACTCATTTTATAAGGGTTCATTTGGATTGAGGTTAAAGAAATGGGGTGTAACAATTATAATTGTAATTATTAAAGGAGTAACAGTTATAGATGTAATAGTTAAACTATTAACCTTATTTGGTAAATAAAGGGTAATTAATAAGTTATATAATTGATTTAAAAAAAACTCTCTCTGTATATATATATATCCTGAACGAAAAGGTTGACTATTAGTCCAGTGAAGTTTAGCAATTTCTGGAGACTGTTCCTGAAATTCGCTATCTTCAGACTGGGAATCTATAACTTTATCAAGAACACTTACATTCTGGTTAATAGACTGTGGAGTGTCAGGTACTAGACGATTGGAGGGAGATGGGCCTAACTGGCTAAGCTGTTCTCTAATCGCTTCCAAGAAATCTGACATGCTAGACTTAATTTCCTACTAGGCACTGTTAGAGATCTGATAAGGCTTGAACATAGGGTTCTTTAACTTCATATCAGCTAATCCTGAGGGTTCTACAGGATTCTGTTGGGGTCGACCCTCTTCTGGAAAGCTATTTACCTATGCTATTAAGATGAGCATTGGTGAAGTTGTTTTGAACTACTATATTCTTTAGGTTCTGAGAATCACTATCCTGAGGTTTCTTGTATGGGCAAGCATCTATGGTCTCATCTCCAACAGGGAGTTTAAGCAGCCTAAGAGGAGGATGTTCGGACTCTATATTTTGACCATTTGTTGTTTCCCAAACTGTAACCTTTTTTTTGATAATAACGAGGTTTGGGTTCACAACTTTAAAGGGATAAGAAATATTATTTTCTGATGCATAAATTTGAAACTAATAAAAAATATATTAACTTTATTTTCATTTACAAAATCATAAAACTGGTTTTTAATGTCTTTTCTCTGATTAAGAAAATGTTCAAAAAACCAAAGTCTTTTTTCTTTTATTATGGGATGAATAAAAATCTTTATGCAAGGATGCTTTATCAAGAGAAAATCCTTTTTCTATGACATTCAGCTCATGGGCTATATTTTCTGTTATGGCTGAAGCTGTTGGGGAAGCGGGAGGTGAAAGGGACTTTATTTCTGTTTGAGGCTCTGTGTAGATTAGCCTAGCTATGTTGGTACTATGATCTACATTCCTGAGTGAAGTATGAGGTAGATCAGATGTAGAGTACCTGGCCAGAGAAGTATAAGGTAGATTTATGATTGGTGGCAGGTTTGGATGTATATCTGCTTGATCTGTATATAGGAGGTTAATAGCTTTTGGCAGATCAGGTTATGGTGTGGTTGTTCTCTATATGGAAGATTTATGACATAGGGTATCTGAGATAATCTTCCCAGATCTATAGATTCTGATGATGATGCATCAGAAAATCTAGAGCTAGAAGATGCTCTGTCAAAACTGATCTTTACTCTTCCATCCTAGAACTAGGTTATATGCTTTATTTGGGTGTTTAGAGTAGACTTTTCTAGATTTGTGGGTGTTGGTTCTGTGGCATTTTCAATGATCCAATCTTGAGAAAGTGTTATATGGTTCCATTGAATAGGTTTAGGAATAAGCACCTTTACTTTAGTCATATCAGTTTGGAAAAGTATGGTTTCTCCTTTCTTACTATGGAGTCTACTCTTTGTAGCAAAAGCAGACATCATGGCTTTATAATGAACTTTAAAAATCAATGCAATTGGAATAGATCCATCATCTATAGTATAATTATGGGTCTAGATCTGTAAAATCAATGACTTTAAAAGATTTGCATCGTTTAAAGAAACTGTAAAATTTGGATAACAGTCAAACGATATTGGTCCTTTACAGAGGCTTGACTTAATAGTTCCTAATAAGGAGTCTTCAATCCTCTTAAACTTTTTGTCTCTAAGAGCAGCGAGGATAGAGGTGTTTAGACATTCTCTGTTAAGGGGCTTTACACCAACTTGGACAAGTCCTATATGGATATACCTAAAACCTTTAGCTTTATACTTTTCAAGAGAATTAGAGGACAGAAGTTGGATCTCATATTTAGCTTTACTCAACTGGATATCTCTTTCTTCAGTTCGGATTATATAATCAGACCTGATGAGGTTCAATCTAAGGGTCTTATACATATGGTCTTTATGGATCTCTGTGAGTTTGAAATCATCTATGCATTTATCAAAGTCTTCAATAGTGACTTCATCACTACTGACTAGGTTCCTTTGAGCTTTAGTAGAAGATGATACAAAGGAAGAAGAATAAGAAGTGGTTCTACCAAAGATAAGATACATGGAAGGACTAGAGACTATAGAAGGAAACTACTGCTACAACTCACGGGCTAAACCAACGATCTCACTACCTCTCCGAGACTTACAGCCGGGACCACCTATGACCAAAGGACTTACTGCAGAAACATCCTACAGGCACTATTCATAACAGGTAAACAAAAATTATAGAAATCACTAAATCCTCCCCCCCTCTCAGGCTCTGATACTATAGACGGTCGTGGATCTAAGGGGTTATTGTTCAAGGTCAAGGATGTAGAGATGATGTGCAAATCACAGTGCCGGTCTCACACTCTAATATGGAGGTTACCAGAGCAAGATATAGTAAGAGATTTCATTGAGTTTCTAATGTGCAGGATCCTAAGAAGATCTTAGGCAAGCACAGAACATACTTTCTGTTACGTAAGAAGAAGAAGAAGAAGAAATGCAGAAAATAAAGAAAGCTTTAAAGAACATAAATTAAATAAATCTTTAAAGAGAGAGCAGATTAAAGCATAATAAACAAAACTTGAAACATAAGATTAAGTTCTTACAGAAAGCTTTACTTTATTGATCCGAGTTAAGGGGAAATACGTAAGTTCTTTAATCCAGAAAGCATAGGGATTACAAGGAAATTATAAGATAAGTTTTTTGAATCTCTGCTATCTTTACAAGTGTTTTTAGCCTAAATTGTGTTCTATCTCTCAATGCAGGAGAAAGCTTCTTTATATAGAGAGCTGGAAGAGGACTGTTGAAGCACGAAAGAGATTCTTTAGGATATAAGAGGTTCATGATGTCTCCGTGATTTGTGTAGGGTTCTAGCTATCCTTTGTCTTAGTGGATGGTTGTCTTGAATTTGCTGAGAGAAATCCCACCAGGTCTTGAAAATGGAACCTGAGGCCCCAACCTTATGGAATAATAGAGTGGAGTGGGACCTGACCTGAAGTAGGAGCGAAATATTTAATGTAAAAGTCAAATTTTCTTGATGGCTGTCCAAGAGTGTCCTATATGTCTAGAGGATGCTGATTTGGAAAGCAAAATTTTTAATCAAAATACTTTTTTTTACAGAGGCCCTAACTTTTGCACTGGCTGTCCAAAAAGGATTTTCAACCCATCAGGCTTTAAAGCAAAAATAAATATTTACATGGCCTTATAAAATAAAAATTTATGACTTTACAAGCCTGTGGGCTTAATAGGAGGGAAAATACCAAAGCAATCGTCTTCATTGTCGTTACCCAAATCAATAAAGGGCTCTAAGTCTTCAAACATATTAGAATTGGCAAAAGCAGTAGTCCTGGACTGGACTAACTATTGCATGATATTGAAGTATTCTTCTTCTTTTCTTACAGATGCGAGAAGAGCACTGGCATGGGACTTTTGAGCAAGGAAGTTAGACTGGGAGGGAGAACTTCCAAGATATCCATGTTTTTAGAGCCATTATGCAATTGCAGACTTTAAGATTTTCTCTAGAATTTTATAGGAATTCCACCACTTGACTTTAAACTTTCTTTGGAGAATTACACTGCCATTATTGTTTGAATAGTCAAGGTACAATTGTAAAACCCAAGGGACAAAGAACTTGGTGCAATAAAGGCATAAAGGAGGGAACTTTTCTCAGGGGAAGAAGGTTTGTAATGTTTTTCGAACAGTTGAAAACCATTACAGATGTCAGAGGGGAGGATGTCTGAGATAGGACCATAATTATTCCACCACCTGGTGAACCATGCAAGGAAATTTGATATATTGGCATGATCACTGAGGAAGAATAACCAAGAATGGGTTCTATAACTATTTTAGAGGAGGAAGGTATTAAACCATGCCTGTTCATAATCCCAGTAGGAAAAAGTTTGATAGAAGTTTAACTTGGTTTGGAAATTGACAGGGAAGGCTTTTGGTTTAGAAAGCTCTTGGCCCCATTCTTTAGGATGAAGGACTTTAAGAATTTTATAGATTGAATAAAAAGGGTCAGAGAAGCCTTTATGGTAGAAGTGTTTGAATTCTGCAGAACCTGTGAATTCCAAAACAGTTTGATAAAACTCTTGGGGTTTGGAAAGATCCCAAGGTTTATAAAACCAATTTTTGGGAAAATGATTTTGCAGAGTAAAAAAAGAATCTTTATGATAAAAACCATCATCAATTGTTAAAATATTTTGAAAGGTGGTTTTTAGAAGAAATTCAGAGGCTTTAATAACTTTAGATTGAGATAAAATAATTTGTGAGCTACTTTGAGTAGGCACATGATTTAAATCAAGTTGAGAAAGGGTTTTTGAAGAAGAAAATTCACCTTTCTCTAGTTAAGAAACTAGTTGAGAGGCTTGACCTGAGGTGCTTGGAAGGCCCAAGATACTTGGTTGCTTAGAACCTGGAGGCTTCAAAGTATCCTAAATTACTTTAAGTAGTTCTGGGGTTCAAGATATGGATTCAACCCATTGTTGAATCTCAAGAGCTTTAGAGGTGTCATCTTTACTTTGTTCTTGGTTGACAATGTCATGCCAAGACTTTATTAGTTTTTTAGCTAAAAGAGGAGGAGGGGAAACTTTATTTGGGACAACTTTATCATAATCAACTTTCTCTTTATCTTTCTTTTTTGAACCATCTTTATCTGTTTTGTAAAAATTATCTGGTAAGAAAATCTGGCAAAGAATTTTCATTTCCTTTAATAAATTCTATATCAAAATCAAAGATGCTCAAAATAGCTTGCCATCTGGCAAACATCTATTTTGATGCAATATTTTGAACATCTTTTTGCAAAATTTCTTTAGCAGATTTACAATCAATACGAATTTAAAACTTTTGATTAAGCAAATCATATTGAAACTTTGTGATGTAAAGAACAATGGACATAATCTCTTTTTTGATGGTAGAGTAGTTCTTTTGTGTATCATTCTAGTGACATGAAGTGTACGGTATAACTACTTCCCGCACATTTTGAACTTGCTTTAAAATACTGCCATAGTTGAGATCACTAGCATCTGTCTCTACAACTTTAGGGAGACTAGGATAAGCTAAATGAAGACATGGGATCTCAACTATATGTTTCTTTATTTATTGGATAACTCTGGTATGTTCGTCCATCCAAGGAATAGAGTTTTTCTTTAACCTATCATGCATAGGTTTATCAATCCTATTAATGTTAGGACAGAAATCTAAAACATAATGTAGACTTCCTAAAAACCTTCGATGCTGGGTTTTATTAAGGATTTTATCAGGGAAATTATTGGCAAATTCTAGGGATCTTTCTATGGGAAC
The DNA here is from genome assembly GCA_949671775.1 of Mallotus repandus. Lineage (NCBI taxonomy): Eukaryota > Viridiplantae > Streptophyta > Magnoliopsida > Malpighiales > Euphorbiaceae > Mallotus > Mallotus repandus. The sequence goes on from CATIWM010712830.1 coordinate 7,841, forward strand.
AATTGTTCCATAACAGATATAGTGTCCTAAGAATTTGACTCTTGTTGGGAAAAGAGAGATTTTCTTAGCAGAGATAACAAGACCAAAATACTAACTTTTGCTTTTCCATTAATATGCATTTTGGAACTATTTGCAGAAGGGAGTTTTTCTCTGGTATTTTCTTGAAAATGTTTTGGAACAATGTTAGTCATTATACAACTTAAATATGCGCCTGTGTTAAACAGAGCGACAGTATCGAACTAAAAATCTTTATAAAAAACAAGAGAAACTTTAATGATATATTTCCTAGAAGTGATATGACTCAAAGCACATAGGAAATCATTAGGAACTTTTTCTATACTAGCTAAGGATTGAGGTTTTAAACTCTTGGTTTCATAACTATCACTAGACTTTTGGGCTAGTTTAGTGACTAGAAACTGGATTAGGTCAGAATCTTTTTGTTGTTTCTCCTTAAGCTGGTTTATTTCAGACTTTATGGACTTTATCTCAGATTGGAGAACCTGGATATCACCTAAGGGTTTCTTACCAAGCTTTTTTCTATTAAGGATAGCGGTAAGATCATACATACTAGTACCAATAGAAGGTAACTCAGTCTTAAGGGGTTTAGGTTCTTTTTCTAGAGATTGCCTAAGCTGTTCTAGATATCTTTTCTGCACATCAGGATCATTGATATGTTGAATAACATCTAGAATTAGGGTATATTCTTTAGTGAGCATATTAATATGCTTTGCTTTAGAAATAGACTTAGACTTAGGTTCAGAAGAGGAGGTGGTTGCTATCTCATCTATCTAGGGATAACCTATACCTAAATAAGTGGTTTCAAACTCAAAAGTTTCTATAAGCAGGGTTGAAAGCTTTGCTAAGGTTTCATCTTCTAAGTCAAGTTCCTGAAGCTTTTTGGTGACTTTACAACATTTTGAAATATGTCCTTTCTTGCAACATTTGTAGCAAGTGACATCTTTTAGACTGGTTTTCTTAGAGCTCGAGGCTTTATCTTTACTCTTAGAAGACTTTTTATAAGGTTTCTTATACTAAGGTTCATCAGAAGTTTTATCCTTGTAGAATTTTCTAGATTTAGAAAATTTCTTGGATGAAGACTTCTTACTATAATCTTCTTTACAGGCTTGGTTTTGGTTATAACTATGGTCAAACTGCTTGCAGAAAGAACCTTATTCTTTCTTGGAATTTTTCAACTCCCACTTTAAATGTTTTTAGAGTTTTAGATCCTGACAGATCTTTAATCCTTCCTTTTGGGTGGTGCTGATAAATTCATCATAGGTAAGCTGATCATAAGGAATGATATCGGTGCCAAAGGCTTTTCTAATGGTGTTACGGACCCTTTCTCCTAAGAGAGTTGGAAGTCCGGCTAGGAATTTCTCATTCCAAAAAGGCTGGTTAGAGTCTTCCCTAAGCATAACTTCAGTAAGGAAGCTCAATTTCTACCATTGGAAGTCACTAAGCTTTTTGCACCTAAGGTTGGATAGAAGGTTGGCATTCTTATCTTTAAGATGGGAGAATCACCTATGAAATGTAATGCTATAGTCAGAATCAGGGTTGACACAACATCCTGAATGGTATTTCCTAAAGGATCAAGGATGGGTAGACCTTCATCTTTTTGGATAGCATATAGAATATCTATCTGTTGCTAGGTTGTGAGATGATAATCCCACCATCCTTTCAACGATCGAAAGAATCCTATAATGATAAGTTCAAATATAGACCTATCAGAGGTTTCTGTCTGGGTTTTATAAGCATTGGAGGCCATAGTCATTTGGTGAAGGGAGTTCAGAATTTGGTATTCTGTCATCCCATCAATATTCCATTCGTAAATAGATTTGGCATTACACTTTAGCTAGACAAGGATTCTAGGATGGTCACCTATATGAAGTTCTGGATACTTAGCTTTAGTATATCCTGAACGAAATGGTTAACTATTAGTCTAATGAAGTTTAGCAATTTCAGGAGACTTTTCTTGAAATTTGCTATCTTCATATTAGGAATCTGTAACTTTATCAAGAACACTTACATTCTGGTTAACAGACTGTGGAATGTCAGTTACTATAGGGTTGGAGGAAGATGGGCTTAATGGGCTAAGCTGTTCTCTAACTGCTTCTAAGAAATATGATCTGCTTGACTTGATTTCTTATTGGGCACTGCTAAAGATCTGGTAGGGATTGAATATGGGATTCTTTAACTTCTTATCAGCTAATCCTGAGGGTTCAACAAGGATTTATTGGGGTTGATTCTCTATTCTGGAAAGCTGTTGACTTATGCTGTTGAGATGAGCATTAGCAAAGTTGTTTTGAACAACTATATTCTTTAGTTTTTGAGAATCACTATCTTGAGGCTTTTTGAAAGGGCAGGCATCTATGGTCTCATCTCCTACAGGGAGTTTAAGCAACGTAAGAGAAGGATGTTTGGACTCTATATTTTAACCATTTGTTATTTCCCAAACTGTTACCTTCTTTCTAATAGTAATGAGGTTCAAAACTTTAAAGGGATAAGAAATATTATTTTCTGATGCATAAATTTTGAACCAATCAAAAAGTAATATATTAATTTAATTTTCTTTTATGAAATCATAGAACTAGTTTTGAATTTTTTTCTTTGATCAAGAAAATGTTCAAAAAACTAAAGTTTTTTTTCTTTATTATGAGATGCATAAAAAACTTTATGCAAGGATGCTTTATCAGGAGAAAATTCTTTTTCTATGACATTCAGCTCATGGGCTATATTTTCTGTTATGGCCGAAGCTGTCGGGGAAGCTAGAGGTAAAGGACACTTTATTTCTATTTGAGGCTCGATGTAAATTGGCCTAGCTATATTGGTACTATGATCTACATCTCTGAGTGAAGTAGGAGGTAGATCAGATGTAGAGTACCTGGCTAGAGAAGTATAAGGTAGATTTATGATTGGTGGCAGGTTTAGATGTAAATCTACTTGATCTGTATATGGGAGGTTAATAGTTCTTGGCAGATTGAGGTTATGGTATGGTTGTTCTTTATATGGAAGATTTATGACAGAGGGTATCTGAGATAGTCTTCCTAGATCTATAGATTTTGATGATGAAGCATCAAAAAATCTAGAGCTAGAAGATGCTCTGTCAAAACTAATATTTACTCTTCCATCCTAGAACTGGGTTTTATGCTTTATTTGGGTGTTTAGAGTGGACTTTTCTGGATTTGTGGGTGTTGGTTTTGTGGCACTTTCAAGGATCCAGTCTTAGGGAATTGTTATCTAGTTTCATTGAATACGTTTAGGCATAACCACATTTGCTTTAGTCATATCAGTTTGGAGAAACAAGGTTTCTCCTTTCTTACTATGGAGTCTACTCTTTGTTGCAAAAGTAGACATCATGGCTTTATAATGAACTTTAAAAATAAATGCAATTGGAATGGATCCATCTTCCATAGTATAATTATGGGCCTGGATCTGTAAGACCAATGTCTTTAAAAGATTTGCATCATTTAAAGAAACTATAAAATTTGGATAACAGTTAAATGATATAGGTCCTTTATAGAGGCTTGACTCAAAGGTTCCTAACAGGGAGTCTTCAAACCTTCTAAACCTTATGTCTCTAAAAGTAGCAAGGATAGAGGTGCTTAGACCTTCTCTGTTAAGGGGCTTTACACCAACTTGGACATGTCCTATATGGATATACCTGAATCATTTGGCTTTATGCTTTTCAAGAGAATCAGAGGAAAGAAGTTGAATCTCATCTTTAGCTTTACTCAATTGGATATATCTTTCTTCAGTTTTGATTATATAATCAGACGTGAAGAGGTTTAATCTAGGGGTCTTATACACATGGTCTTTATGGATCTATGTGAGTTTGAAATCATCTATGCATTTATCAAAGTCTTCAATAGTGACTTCGTCACTACTGACTAGGTTCCTTTGAGCTTTAACAGAGGATGATACAGAGGAAGAAGAAGATGAAGTGGTTCTACTAAAGGTAGGATACATGGTAGGTCTAGAGACTATAGAAAGAAACTACAACTACAACTCACAGGCCAAACCAATGGTCTCACTGCCTCTCTGGGACTTATGACTGGGACCACCTGTGACTAAAGGACTCACTGCAGAAACATCCTATAGGCACAATTCAAAACAGTTAAACAAAAACTGTAGAAATTACTCAATCCCCCCCGGACTTTGATACCTATATAGCCAGGCCAATGTACACCGAGCCTCAAACAGAAATAAAGTCTCCTTCACCTTTAACTTCCCCGACAGCTTCAGCCATAACAGAAAATATAGCCCATAAGCTGAATGTCATAGAAAATATTTTTCTCCTGATAAAGCATCCTTGTATAAATTTTTTTTTTTGCATCTTATAATAAAGAAAAAATACTTTAGTTTTTTGAATATTTTCTTGATCAAAGAAAAAAAGATTCAAAACCAGTTCTATGATTTTGTAAAAGAAAATAAATTAATATATTATTTTTTGATTGGTTTGAAATTTATGCATCAGAAAACAATATTTCTTCTCCCTATAAAGTTTTGAACCCTGTTACTATTAGAAAGAAGGTAACAATTTAGGAAACAACAAATGGTCAAAATATAGAGTCCGAACATCCTCCTCTTAGGTTGCTTAAACTCCTTGTAGGAGATGAGACCATAGATGCCTACCCTTTCAAAAAGCCTAAGGATAGTGATTCTCATAACCTAAAGAATATAGTTGTTCAAAACAACTTTACCAATGCTCATCTCAACAACATAGGTAAATAGCTTTCCAGAATAGAGAATCTACCAAACAAAACCTTGTTGAACCCTTAGGATTAACTGATAAGAAGTTAAAGAATCCTATATTCAAGCCCTACCAAATCTCTAGCAGTGCCGAACAAGAAATCAAGTCTAGCATATCAGATTTCTTAGAACCAGTTAGAGAACAACTTAGCCGGTTAGGCCCATCTTCCTCCAACCCTATAGTATATGACACTCCACAATCTGTTAACCAGCATGTAAGTGTTCTTGATAAAGTTATAGATTCCAAGTCTGAAGATAGCGAATTTCATTAACAGTCTCTAGAAATTGCTAAACTTCATTGTACTAATAATCAACCATTTCATTTAGCATATACTAAAGCTAAGTATCTAGAACTTGAGATAGGTGACCATCCTAGTATCCTTGTCCAACCAAAGTTCAATGCCAGTTCTGTTTATAAATGGAATATTGATAGGATGACATAATACCAAATTTTGAACTCCCTTCAGCAAATGACTATGGCCTCCAATGCTTATAAAACCCAGATAGAAACCTCTGATAGGTCTGTAGCTGAACTTATCATTGCAGGATTCTCTAGATAGTTGAAAGGATGGTGGGATTATCATCTTACAATCCAGCAACAGATAGATATTATGTATGCTATCCAAAAAGATGAAGAAGGTCTACCCATCCTTGATCCTTTAGGAAACACTATTCAGGATGCTATGTCAACCATAATTCTGACTATAGCATTACATTACATAGGTGATTCCTCCCATCTTGAAGATAAGAATGCCGACCTTCTATCCAACCTTAGGTGCAAAAAGCTTAGTGAGCAGTACAAATCGACCTTCCTTATTAGAGTTATGCTTAGGGAAGACTCTAACTAGCCTTTTTATAAAGAGAAATTCTTAGCCGATCTTCCAACTCTCTTAGGAGAAAGGGTCTGTAACACCATTAGACAAGCGTTTGGCACCCATATCATCCCTTATGATCAGCTCACCTACGGTGAATTGATAAGCACCACCCAAAAGGGAGGATTAAAGATCTGTCAGGACCTAAAAGTCTAAAAACATTTAAAGTGGGAGTTAAAAAAGGTCCAAGAAAGAATTAGGTTTTTTCTGTAAGTAGTTTAACCATAGCTATAACCAAAACCAAGCCTGTAAAAGATATTTTAGTAAGAAGTCTTCATCCAATAAATTTTTTAAATCTAAAAAATTTCGCAAGGATAAAACTTCTGACGAACCTTACTATAAGAAACCTTATAAAAAGTCTTCTAAGAGTAAAGATAAAGCCTCTAGCACTAAGAAACCAGTCTAAAAGATGTCACTTGCTACAAATGTGGTAAGAAAGGACATATTTCAAAATACTATAAAGTCTCCAAAAAGCTTCAGGAACTTGACTTAGAAGATAAAACCTTAGCAAAGCTTTCAGCCCTGCTTATAGAAACTTCTAAGTCTGAATCCACTTCTTCAGGTATAGGTTATCCCTAGATAGATAAGATAGCAACAACCTCCTCTTCTGAACCTGAGTCTGAGTCTAGTTCTGAAGAAAACCATATTAATATGCTCACTAAAGAACAGACCCTAATTCTAGATGTTATTCAGCATATCAATAATCTTCATGTGCAAAAAAGATATCTAGAACAGCTTAGGCAATCTCTAGAAAAAGAACCTGAACCCCTTAAGACTGAGTTACCTTCTACTGGTACTAGTATGTATGATCTTACCGCTATCCTTAATAGAAAAAAGCTTGGTAACAAACCCTTAGGTGATATCCAGGTTCTCTAATCTGAGATAAAGTCCATAAAGTATGAAATAAAGCAGCTTAAGGAGAAACAACAAAAAGATTCTGACCTAATCCAATTTCTAGACCCTAAACTAGCCCAAGAGTCTAGTGACAGTGATGAAACCAAGAGTCTAGAATTTCAATCCTTAGCTAGTATAGAAAATGTTCCTAATGATTTCCTCAGTGCTTTAAGTAAGATCACTTCTAGGAAATACATCGTTAAAGTTTCTCTTATTTTATATAAAGATTTTCAGTTCGATACTATCGCTTTATTTGACACAGGTGCAGATTTAAGTTGCATAAAGACCAATATTGTTCCAAAACATTTTCAAGAAAATACCAGAGAAAAACTCCCTTCTGTAAATAGTTCCAAAATGCATATTGATGGAAAAGCAGAAGTTAGTATTTTGAATAATGGATTTTTACTAAAGACATCTTTTCTTTTGGTTTTTGATATCAGTTATTCAGTAATCTTGGGGACACCTTTCATTAATTTGACAACTCCTTATATGGTTACTCATAACTCAATGGACTATAAAGATGATAAAGTTTTTATTTCTTTTCCATTCTTAGAAAAGCCGAAAACACGACAACTAAATTTTGTTAAAGCACATTCTATTTACAAAAATAAAATTAAACTTCTGATTAAAAGTAAAGAGAATGATTTACTTGATTTAAAGCAAAATGTTCATTTTCAAAGAATTGAATAGCAACTAAAGTCTTAAGCTTTGTAAGAAAAGATTTCTAAATTTCAAAAAATTATCATTGATAAAGTTTGTTCTTATTTATCTAATGCTTTCTGGAAAAGGAAACAACACATTGTTGATTTACCTTATGAGTTCATATTTGATGAGAAAAATATTCCTACTAAAGCTAGACCAATTCAGATGAATGTTGAATTGGAACAACATTGTAGAAAAGAAATCTAGGACCTCGAGTCCAAAGGATTAATCTCTAAATCCAGGTCTCCTTGGAGCTATGCAACTTTCTATGTTAATAAAGCTTTATAATAAGAAAGAGGCACACCTAGGCTTGTAATTAATTACAAACCTCTGAATAAAGCTCTAAAGTTGATAAGGTATCCAATTCTAAATAAAAAAGATCTATTACAAAAGCTTCATTCTGCATTTGTATTTTCAAAATTCGACATGAAATCAGGATTTTGGCAAATACAAATTGCTAAAGAACATCATTATAAAATTGCTTTTACAGTCCCCTTTGGATAGTATGAGTGGAATGTAATGCCATTTGGTTTGAAAATGCACCATCAGAATTTCAAAGAATAATGAATGATATTTTCAATCCTTATTCCCAATTCTGCATTGTTTACATTGATGTTGTGCTTATCTTTTCAAACTCTATAGAACAATATTACAAGAACTTAAAGACTTTTCTATATGTTATTAAAGCTTCAGGTCTTATTATCTCTGCTAAGAAAATCTCTCTTTTCCAAACTAGAGTCAAATTCTTAGGACTCTATATCTGCTGTGGAATAATTGTTCCCATAGAAAGACCCCTAGAATTTGCCAATAAGTTCCAGATAAAATCCTCGATAAAACCTAGCTGTAAAGGTTTTTAGGAAGTCTAAATTATGTCTTAGATTTTTGTCCTAACATTAATAGGATTGCTAAACCTCTGCGTGATAGGTTAAAGAAAAACCATGTTCCTTAGACGGACAAACATACCTGAGTTTTCCAACAAATAAAGAAACATATAGTTGGGAACCCATGTCCTCGTTTAGCTTATCCCAGTCTCCCTAAAGTTGTAGAGACAAATGCTAGTGATCTCGACTATGGCAGTATTTTAAAGCAAGTTCAAAATGGGCGAGAAGTAGTTGTATAATACACTTTAGGTCACTGGAATGATACACAAAAGAACTACTCTATAATCAAAAAAGAGATTATGTCCATTGTTCTTTGCATAACAAAGTTTCAATATGATTTACTTAATCAAAAGTTTTTACTTTGTATTAATTGTAAATCTGTTAAAGAAATTTTGCAAAAAGTTGTTCAAAATATTGCATCAAAATAGATTTTTGCTAGATGGCAAGCTAGTTTGAGTATCTTTGATTTTGATATAGAATTTATTAAAGGAAATGAAAATTTTTTGCCAGATTTTCTGACCTCAGCCAAGAACAAAGTAAATATGACACCTCTAAAGCTCTTGTGATTCAATAATGGGTTGAATCCATCTCTTGAACCCAGAACTACTTAAAGCAGTTCAGGCTACTATGAAGCCTCCAGCTTCTAAGCAACCAAGTATCTTGAGCCTTCCAAGCCCTTTGGGTAAAGTTTCTTAACTAGTTTCTCAACCAGAGAAAGGTGAATCTTCTTCTTCAAAAACCCTTTCTCAACTTGATTTAAATCCCATGCCTACCCAAAGTAGTTCACAGATTATTTTATCTCAATCTAAATTTATTAACACCTCTAAATTTCTTCCAAAAACCACTTTTCAAACTATTTTAACAATCAAAGATGGTTTTTATCATAAAGATCCTTACTTTACTCTACAAAATAATTTTTCAAAAAATTGGTTTTATAAACCTTGGGATCTTTCCAAGCCCCAAGAGTTTTATTAAACTGTTTTGGAATTCACAGGTTCCGCAGAATTTAAACATTTATACCATAAAGGCTCCCCTGACCCTTCTTATTCAACCTGTAAAATTCTTAAAGTCCTTCATCCTAAAGAATGGAGCTAAGAGCTTTCTAAACCAAAAGCCTTCCCTATAAATTTCAAAACCAAATTAAACTTCTGCCAAACTTTTTCCTACTGGGATTATAAACATACATGGTTTAATACCTTCCTCATCCAAAATAGTTATAGAACCCATACCTGGTTATTCTTCCTCAGTGATCATGCCAATATATCAAATTTTCCTTCATGGTTCACCAGATGGTGGAATAATTATGGTCTTATCCGAGACATCCTCCCCTCTAACATCCGTAATGGTTTTTAACTCTTCAAAAAATATTACAAACCTTCTTCCCCTGAGAAAAAGTTTCCTTCCTTATGCCTTTATTGCACCAAGTTCTTTATCCCTTGGGTTTCCAAATGGTACCTTGACTATTCAAACAATAAGGGCATTGTAATCCTCTAAAGAAAGTTTAAACTAAAGTGGTAGAATTCCTATAAAATTCTAGAAAAAATTTCAAAGTCTGCAATTGCAGAATGGCTCTAAAAGCATGGATATCTTAAAAGTTCTCCCTCCTAGTCTAACTTTCTTGCTTAAAAGTCTATGCTAGTTCTCTTCTCACAACTGCAAGAACCGAAGAAGAATACTTCAATATCATGCAATAGTTAGTCCAGTCAAGGACTACTTCTTCTGCCAATTCCAATATATATGAAGACTCAGAGCCCTTCATCGACTTGGGTAATGACAATGAAGTTGATTGCTTTGGAATTTTTTCTCCTATTAAGCCCACAGGCTTGTAAAGTTGTAAATTTTTATTTAACCTTGTAAAGCCCTGTAAATATTTATTTTTCCTCTAAAGCCGGATAGGTTAAAAATCCTTTTGGACAGCCCATGCAAAAGTTAAGGCCTTTATAAAAAAAATATTTTAATTAAATATTTTACTTTCCAGTTCAGCATCCTTCAGACATATAGGACACTCCTGCTTTAGCTCAGGTCCCACTCCACTCCATTACTCCGTAAGGATGGGGTCCCAGATTCCATTTTCAGGACCTAGTGTGAGTACTCTCGATAAAGTCAAGACAACTATCCACTAAAGACAGAGGATAGCTGGAACCCTCCACCAATCATGGAGACATCATGACCCTCTCATATCCTGAAGAATCTCTCTCGTGCTTGAGCAGTCCTCCTCCAGCCCTCTATATAAAGAAGCTCTCTCCTACTTTGAGAGGCAGAACACAATTTAGGCTAAAAACACTTGTGAAGTCTGCAGAGAGTCAAAAAGCTTAACTTTCCTCTCTAAGTAAAGTTTAGTTCTTAGCTTAAAATTGTAACTCACTTACAAAAGTTTAAGTATAAACTAGCTGTAATCCCTTTGCTTTCTAGAACTAAAGAATTTATGTATTTTCCCCTATCTCGGATCAATAAAGTAAAGCTTTCTGTAAGAACTTAATCTTATGTTTAAAGTTTTATTTCTTATGCTTTAATCTACTTTCTCTTTAAATATTTATTTAATTTATGTTCTTTAAAGCTTTCTTTATTTTTTGCATTTCTTCTTCTTCTTCTTAAGTAACAGAATGTATACTTTGTGCATGCCTAAGATCTTCTTAGGATCTTGCACATCAAAAACTCTATGAAATCTCTGTTGCATCTTAGTCCGATAACCTTTGTGTCTAGCATGTGACTGGAGCGTGAGGTTGGCACTGTGATTTGCATATCATCTCTGCATTCTTCTTGAACAGTAACCCCTCTTTCTTATTCTAAATCTTTATTAACATAGAAAGCTGCACAGGTCTAAGGAGACCTGGATTTAGAAATTAATCCTTTGGACGTGAGGTCCTAAATTTCTTTTCTACAATGTTGTTCCAATTCAGCATTCATCTGAATCAGTCTAGCTTTAATAGGAATATTTTTCTCATCAAATCTGGACTCAAAAGGTAAATCAATAATGTGTTTTAGGGGTTACTTTAAACAGATTTACCTGTTTTGAATAGTGCCTATAGGATGTTTCTATAGTGAGTCCTTTAGTCACAGGTGGTCCCGACTATAAGTCCTAGAGAGGCAGTGAGACCATTGGTTTAGCCCGTGAGTTATAGCTTTAGTTTCCTTCTATAGTCTCTAGTCCTACCATGCATCCTATCTTCGGTAGAACCACTTCTTCTTCTTCTTCTTCCTCTGTATCATCCTCTGTTAAAGCTCAAAGGAACCTATAAGTAGTGACAAAGTCACTACTGAAGACTTTTATAAATGCATAGATGATTTCAAACTCACAGAGATCCATAAAGACCATGTGTATAAGACCCCTAGATTAAACCTTTTCAGGTCTGATTATATAATCAAAACTGAAGAAAGAGATATCCAGTTGAGTAAAGCTAAAGATGAGATCCAACTTCTTTCCTTTAATTCTCTTGAAAAGCATAAAGCCAAAGGATTCAGTTATATTCATATAGGACTTGTCCAAGTTGGTGTAAAGCCCCTTAACAGAGAAGGTCTAAACACCTCTATCCTTGCTGCTCTTAAAGACAGAAGGTTTAGAAGGTTTGAAGACCCCCTGTTAGGAACCATTGAGTCAAGCCTCTGTAAAGGACCTATATCGTTTGAAGGTTATCCAAATTTTATAGTTTCTTTAAATGATGCAAATCGTTTAGAGTCATTGGTTTTACAGATCCAGAAAAACCCATAATTATACTATGGACGATGGATCCATTCCAATTGCATTGCTTTTTAAAGTTCATTATAAAGCCATGATGTCTGCTTTTGCTACAAAGAGTAGATTCCATAGTAAAAAAGGAGAAACCTTGCTTCCCCAAACTGATATGACTAAAGCAAATGTGGTTATCCTTAAACCATAGGCTCTGATATATATATAGAGCTTAGGATCTAAGAATATATATATATACACACATATAGTATTTGATAAATTATTGCTTTTCTTTAAATTCAATTTATAATAATATTTGTAATAAATATTTCAATAAAAGAATGTTTTCAAACTCACATATATTTCTTTATATTAGCTTACTCAGTAAGGTCTGACTCCCCTCAGCTATTTTTTTAGGAATCTGAGAGTCTACAGTTAGTTTGTCTTCTCTTTACCAGAATCATTTTCACCGACTATTTTATGTAGGATATTTTAATGATATTAATATTTGTGGAATGAATTGTAGCTATTCTAGACACCGCAGTAGCATTGAAAGAACTGTTGTTATGTATTTTTTTTTTTGGTAATTGTATCACATTGTAATGTGTATTTTTACATATTTGAGTTGAGATGTTGGTGATTTGATGATACTGGAGATGTGGTGGTTCAGTAAATATGTTATTGGGAGTGTATGTGCTCTTTTACAGGTTTTGGTTTTGTCCCAGTACATGGAAAATTCTGCCGGATTTTCTTTAGAATTTTAAAGTTAGATTTATTTCTATAATAAATTTCTTAAGCTTACTACGGGTTTTGAAAGCTTATTGCTTTCTCATTTTCTAGTGCCGGTCACGTGCTCTTGTGGGTTCAGATCATAATATTATATGTGTTTGTTGAATAAATAAAATTAACTTGTACACTTTTATATAAAAATCACATAAAAAAAATTGACTAAACTGAATAATTTATATTGAAACTTGACAATCAAATGAGCACGGGAAATAATGAAAATTTAACTGCATGTAGCATAGTTTAACATTTATAATACATTCATTGGAGAAGAAGTTCAGACTTATCCGTTTGTTTCATGGAAAATATTCTTTTTGAAAATATTTTCCTTATTTTTCAGTGTTTGAATTACCAATGGAAAATAAGTCAAGAAAAATATTCTTCCAGTCAAAGTAAAATAAGTTAAGAAAAGAGGAAAATGTTTTCCCATTCTCAAAATGGGAAAACATTTTCCTACGCTGAAACCAACTCTTAAAAAACACGGAGCCCAAATATACTGACCACTGTTCCACTTCACTTTTCACCTCTCAAGTTCATCATCCTTTGTTTTAAAAAAAACATATCTCCTCTGAACTCCGTCATCATCATTATGTATGTTTTCTTCATCATTTTTTCTTTTTTTCTTGGTATTTTATGGGTTTGTTTTATGTGTTGTTGTTTTCCTTTTTCGTTGGTATTTGTTTATCCTGCTCCTTCTGATTCTTATGCCAATTCTCCTATCCTCTGCTCTGCATCACTGTCATTAACTCACCCTTCCGAGTCAGAAACCTCGGCGACTAAGTAAAAAGGCGGCAGTGCTCTCTCTACGAGCAAACATGATGAGGAGAGAGTTTTGATTATTGGTAAGGAATAAGGACGACGAGGAGTTGGAGAGGAAGGATCTGGAAAAAAAGGCTCTGGCTGCATTGAATGCTTGCCGCACAAACTTAGCTCTGACTATTCGCGAGGTTCAAGAAGATGTGCATAGGATTTTTTATAGTGGATACTTTTGAGTTTTGATGTATCATAATGTGACACTTGTTAAGGATGTCAAGCATACATTGTATACATATGACTAATACATAACATATCTATTAAAAATTAACTTTAGATCACATGTCAATATATACATCACCCTTATATATATATATATATATAAGTAATACATATTACACAAAAGAGCTTACAACATCAAGTAGCTCACATCTTCTTTTTTTATGTGTTATACATATACAATACACTGGCCTTATTACAACATAATAAAATTTATTAAGTACGTCATGCTCAAAAACCTGAGGACGATCCCCCTGCTGACCTACCTGACACAATGCTAATATAATTGATGCAAATTTTTCTTCAATACATATTATAGTTCTTCTAATCCTGAAAAATATTGCAGAGGAGTGAGCCTATAACTCAGCAAATGAATAAGATAATATTCTATGAAAAATAGCACATTCAAGCATGCAGTATTATCAATTATCAATCCATTCAATGTTTAACTATAATTTATAGTATATATATAGTAATAGTAGCATAGTAATCTCGTACTACATATGTTGCTTATCAAAGGGATTCTATAACGCAGACAACATTGCCATAATCATAGTGTTTTCTTTTGGACAACAATGTACTTTTGAATTACATGTTATTCAATTTTTTTTAATAATTCCTGGATCCCTATACGCACACAGCCCTGCCATAATCTTTTTCCAACTGAATTTTTTTCTTTTTTTTAAGCCATTTTACGGCATATAAAGGGAAATCCATATCACACACAACCCTGCCTCATTCACAAGTAGTATTGGGTCCTCATATTCATCCAATCATATTTCTTATATTTACATATATATCAAGAGTTCACCACAATGTCATAGCACTTTATTCAACTCATCATCAACTAAATACATCACATATCACTCCATAAATCAAATCAAAATCTGTCACGACCCGAATCAAAGGTTTGTGACCGGCACTAGGGATTGGGTATACATAAGGTAACCGAATCCCATAGCAGGCCTTAAAATTTTTTTGCAGAATTAAAACAATGCACTTAACAATAAAATAATAAATGCACAATATTATAAAAACATAAAACAATATTCTTTAAATACAATATTTCAGTTCAGATACAATATTCAAATACAATACAGAATACTAGTAATAAAAATCTAAAATTTAACTGCTGCGGTGTCTAGAATTTAATTACACAATACACAATCTAAATTAACATACACAGTGCTGCGGTGAAGAACGAACTCGGCACAAAGGAGGAATACTAGTAGACTGATTGTGAGGTTCTGAAAAAGAATAAATTGAGGGGAATCAGACCTCACTGAGTGAATTAATTTTATAAAATGCATGCTGGTTCTAAAAATCAGTTATTAAAATTCTTTCTAAAATAAAATAGAATAAATAATTATGATTATTAAAATCATTTACTTTTCTCGATAATATTATATCGAGTCTCTTTAAAACTTCGTAAACCAATTTAATATGAAATTCTCTTATAAAACATTTAAAATATTTATTTTGTTGGAAAACTGGTAGAACCCTAAACCTTTATTCTAATAGCCTTTCGGTTCTCTTAATCCAAGTGACTGTTGTCCCGAGAGCAAAGCATCAACCGAGTTACTACCACAGTCATTTCACTTATTCCATATTGGATGTCCCGAGAGCAAAACATCAATAGAGTTACATCCCTTTTTCATATCATTACCGGCCCGAGAACAATGCATCAACCGAGCTCAATCATATACATATATATCATATACTAGATATTACCCGTGCGCACGTGGTCCTAGTGATACCCACTAGGTAGCACGTTATACCATTATCTCCAAATCAAATTTGGATTATAAATATTTAAATCAAGTAAATAATTAAATCATAAAAAGAATGGATAAATAAGCAATTAACTAAATAAATAATGATATCTTTTTAAGCATGCGATATTTTTAATTACTAGAAAATTTCATTTAAACACACACAACACACATCTTAAAAAATCAACGCACAGGTGGAGCGTGTCGGGCGACGCATTCTCTACTGCCCTAGTGCTACTGCTCGTGCCTTAGAGTTTTCTAAAATAAATAATATTTATTCAAAATATGCTTGTAAAATAATTAAATGAATTCATGAAATTAAGGAATGACGAAATTGACTCAATCTAAGACACAACGCTAATCAGACTCAGAATTACGACACAAGTCGATGTCACACTTTATGAGAAATCTACGAAAAATTCGGCAGAGTTTCCCTTGTAAAACGGACAACCCTCTACTAAAAATATAGTCGACCTTGCAAGAAAACACACTTCGAATATTCCACACAAAACTACACTCGAGTCGGATTCCCAAACTACTCATAATTCTGACTGAGTTCCAAATTCACAATAATCTATAAAATAATATAATTTTTCAATAAGTCATAAAAATCTCATTTAAATATCACAATTCAAATTATTTCCACAATAAATTATAAAATATATTTATTTTCAAATAAATAGTAAAATTCTAACTTATATTTAAATTTTCGTTAATAAACATATATAATTCAAACCTTATAATTAAATTAACATTTATTGCAAATAATCATTTAAATTACTTAAATACATTATAAAATTT
>CATIWM010712840.1:0-13014 GCA_949671775.1 Mallotus repandus
TTCATTTGCTCCTGCAATTGTTATTGCAATTGTTTTTGTAATTGTGCTTGTTGTTGCTGTAGTTGTGCTTGCTGTGAAGCAACTGTCTCCTACAATTGACAAACCTCTTGCTCTAAAGCTTCTTGCTGTGCTCGAGATGACGGGGCTAAGCTCCAATTAAAACTCAAAGTAGATCACTAAGAGTTGAGGCCATATATACATTGCTTTTTCAACCCTCCCGCAGCTTCCAAGAATAATTTAGACTCATCAACTTCATGAGGTTCACTGGACCTTTCGCTTGGCTGAGACATGTTTTCTTTGAGGGCCAAGTACCTTTCCTACAACAAATTAGCAATAACCACATTCAAAATAAAGCAACCCATATAATTTTAAAAAGTTGAAAATAGTAAAGGAGAAGTCAATTTACATGAATTTACTTTGATTTAGCATCCACTAGGTCTGATGTACCCTTTTTTATATGAGTCTTTAAGAATAACTTATATGGATGAGGATCTCATCCGATCTCCTTTTCCTAAAGAAAAATACAATATAAAACAATATCACCTTCATGTTAATAATAAAGTAAGTGAAAAATAATTTTAGTTATTAACTTTAGTGGTTAGGAATATGCACCCATTTAAGGACCTAATCCTAAGGCAAATGACAAACTCTAAATGTAATTAAGATTGTAGCCATTTTACATTCAAGTCTGAATCAAGAATTCAAGTAATTTCAACATCCAAACAACATCTAGGAACCACTTCTTTAACCAACCTAAAAATTCAGATGTTTAACTAGCAAACATAAGAAAAATTACAAAGGAGCTGAATGGGTGCATATGATCAATTAGTAGAGATGTAGCATGTAATAGCTAAAGAGAAAAAAAATTAATAATGTTTTTTAAAATACAATATCCAGAGATGGTGCAAAAATAGTTACCAATCTTTGTCTATGTTGAGAATGGGATGTGGATCCACTAGTATGACGCGCAACACCCGAACCAGGGCCACCTGTCTCGCTACATTGATTCTTAGAAAACTGCTCACACATCTTTTTATTTGTCGGATCAGTCCAAGTTATTTTCCATTTCTGCCAAGTGTCTTCGATGATGCGCACACACTTTTCTTGGCTGTTCTTGATTTTATGCATTGAGCTTCGGTACCGCACTTTAGCATTTGTTTCCCATGCTGCATACACATCATTGGTAATCTCTTCATCCCATGTAAAGATTTTATGCACATTACCTCAATGAAATTATCATTTATTCACAATAAAACCACCTTTAAAGAACATAATAAGTATTAGTAGAACATACATCTTACCTGAAATTCTTCCCAGTATAAGTTTAAAGTTTCCTTTGTAAGATTCTTCCATGAATGACCTTCTTCATGCATTTTCTTCTTAAATATTGAAGTAATTTGACGTGCACATTGATCAGATTGATCAAACCTTTGAAATAAATAATAAAAAATAGATTTGTATTAAAAAATCTATACATATTTGTAAACTGAAATGTAAAAAAGACATGTTATATGTTTGGAGAGCACAAATATAATACATGCTCTTTATTAGTCAATGTAATACACCTTTTGATACGATTCCCTGACACTATCAAAGCATTAGTTGAATTTGTAGGCACTGAGGCTGGGGAAGGGACATTGTCAATCTCATTTGGAGTAGATGCAACAAACATGTGTTGTGATGGTCCCCTAGTTGCATCAGCTGTTGGAGTAATTGGAGGTATTGCATCATGTTGAGTGATTGAATTTTGTTGAGTGGCAATAGGTTAAGATGGTGTAACTTCCATTGTAGTAGTCCCATACTGTTGTGGTAGGGTAATTTGAACATTATTTCCAACACCTTTTTTTGATGTAGACCCACGAAAATGACTACCTCCTCTCATCGCTGCATGACAATGCTTACTAGAGTAGTTATTATCGATTAATTTGCGGAATGAAGGTACGAGATGTTCTTAACGTTGTACGGTATATATGAATGTTTATAAGAATTCGATATAGCCAATGTTTACTTCTATAAGAAGACGTTTTGGTATTTTATCACCCCATAGAATTCAAAAAAAAAAAAGGTCTCAAAATAAAAAAAGCCAGAAATATTCAGAAATATTAACGTACCATTTTAATATGGTATGATAATCAACCATACAATTCACACCAAGATGAAGTCCTGATTAACTTACAGCTACACAAAATAATACATGTCTTCAATTTTTGCTCATGTTTCTATTATAAGAAAAAAGATCACACTAATGATTTATATGGACATTAACCTTGCATATTATAATAATGACATATATTCAATGAAGCATAAGACTTTCAATGAGAGGAAGAGAGATAGGAAGAGCAACATGATCATGGTCATGCAAGAAAATATATGTAGAGAAGCTAAGGGCAGAATAAAAATAACTTAGTTTTTTTTTTTAATATTCCAGGCTGCAACAATTATCACCTTAATCAGTAAGCAAAGCAGATTTTTTGAAGTCCATAGTTTATTGCAATAGCAACCAGGGACAGGTCTAAATAGTCAGTTATAAAAATGTAGCTATATTGCTTAAGTGACATTAAGAATAACTGACCTGCTGATCCAAGAAGCACTGCAAGAAGACCTCAAATCAGAGCTACGACTTTATTAAGTTGGTCTGGTGAGCTGTAAGAATAACTCAAAATCACAACTTAAATAAATGAACATGAGTTATACAAATCAAATCAATAGTACATAACAGAATACTTGGAATTTGAATTATGAAGGAATAGCAAAATAAAGCATATTTATTTTAAATTATAACCATTCAATACAAAAAACTGCAAAAGTAGAGCATCTTGTCATCGACTTTGAAGTACCTTCTTTGTTATAAGTAGCCTACAAAAATAAAACGAAAAAAGCAATGCAATTAGAGAAGCCTTCAGACATAGGCATTGTTCATCTTCTTTATAACCATACAATGCAAAAGGTTATAGGTGATATTTCCTAAGCAGCAAAACAATTATTAAGTATTCAATGCAGGGGATTCACTTGCTAATTTTATGGGAACATTCAGATCTTCGATTTGGCATAGAACAAATGATTCAAAGACGTATAGAATAAAAAAAATGGATAAAAAGATTCAATATCAAATAAAGCATATATATACATATACACACATGCATAATTTTTATAAGATTGTGGACAACAATAACACAAAAAATAATTGACCAAAAGGTAATGTGATGTTCAATACACTACCTTTATTCACTATCATTCTCATCATATTGATATTCCTCTGTGAATGTATCATTAGATTCTGATTCTGATTCATTTGGTATATCATCATCATCTTCGACCTCTACATCATCAATTTCAATTAGATAACCAGTTGGATCATTTAGAGAACTATGTTCTTCATCAACCTCAATTTCAACTAGATGGACATTCATTTCATCTTCTTGAAATGGAGCAACACGTGACAGAGGAGTAGTGATAGATGATTCAGGAATTGCCACAATAGACCTAGCTTTTATTTTACTTATAGCCCACCAGTCAACCTTATCACGTTTTAAGCTAGGGAAAGTGGTATAATTGACATGATTTGCTTATGCAGCTGGAACAAATGGTTCGTACCGATTAAATCTTCTTTTATGGTTCACTTCAACAAGCTGATATTGTTTATGAATTTTTGTCCCCACACTTGGCATCGGATCAAACCAATCACATTTAAATAACATCGTTCTCTTAATTATTTGTCCATGATACTCCAACTGTAGAACATTTGTGAGCAAACCATAGTAATCGCTCTCATTCACACTGTAATTTGATCCCTTAATACAAACACCGCTGTTCATAGTTGCCTTAGATGAACCATGACTTATAGTGTGAAATTTAAATCCATTCACTATATAACCAAAAAAAGATTTCACACTTCAAAATGGACATTTTGCAAGGTCCTTTAAGAACTTATTTGAGACATTATTTGACGGATCATGTGCCTATTCAACTAACAAAACTGATAAAGTTAACTTAGTTTAACATTTAAATTTAAGTGTTTCCACAATAGTTTGAGATGATGTTTATAGCACTTACATATTTATCAAACCATAATGCAAATTCGCCCTCAAGTTTAGCATCAATATTCTTGTCACTGATATTTGGTTGAGAATGCCTTAACTCATCAACAAATATGCTTTAAAGAATTAAAAAAAAATTGGTTACCGACCTCTTAGTGAACATATACTAAAAATTATGTGATCTTGGAAAGAAGCATATTCAATTAATAATACTTACTTAATATATGTTTGAACTTCAAGGTAATTTAATATAATGTATGTTTGCGCTGTACAATATTCTTCATCTGTTAGATATCTGGATTTTGCTCTTCCAAGTGAACGACATGAATGTGAAAAAATTAAGAGATTCCCTTCATGTTCTTCTTCACCTTTACCATCATCATTGCGGGGCACTCTGCGATGCTGCGTGTTAACATGAGTCTCCAAATAATGCGAACAAAAGGATGATGCCTCTTCAACTAAAAATGCATTACAAATTGAACCCTCAACTTTAGCTTTATTTTTCATATTATTTTTCAACTTTCGAAGGTATCTACAATAGGAAAATAGTTATTATTAAATAAATCATTATATGCCTATTCAAAAAGATAGTTTCACAAGCTAATTTCAACAACTGACCTCTCAAAGGGACACATCCATCGATATTGCACTAGACCTGCTATCATTGCTTCATAAGCCAAGTGAATGGGAAAATGTTCCATCAAGTCAAAAAAGCTGGGAGGAAAAATACGCTCTAACTTGCATAAGATTATAGGAATCTCCCTATTAAGCTTTAGTATGTCTTCTTCTCTTATGACAGTTGAGGTTAGGTCTTTAAAGAATAGACTCAACGCGGTTAGCACTTGTCATGGTAACAATTCACAGAATGCAATATGTATTAATCTTTGTATAAATACAAGGCAATCATGACTTTTCATCCCAAACAATTTATTTTTTTTCATATCAACACATCTACCCATAATCGACACGTACCCATCTAGAAACTTTAAGTTTTTTACCCATTCACACAAAACATGCTTTGATCGTTTGTCCAATGTATAACAAGCTTTTGGATATTTCCCTGTTGTGACATCTCATTCTAACTCTGGCCATTTACAGAATTCTTTTAAATCTTCTCTTGATTTGGCATTGTCCTTTATTTTTCCTTTAACATTCATCACTGTATTGAATATATTTTCAAACACATTTTTCTCAATGTGCATGACATCTAAGTTGTGACGAATAAGATTAGTACTCCAGTAAGGCAAATACCAAAAGATGTTATGTTTCTTCCAACCACAAGTCTTAAAAATATGATTATTTATTTCATTAACTCCTTGTTCTATGACCCGTTTCAATCCTAGTTGATCTATTTGCTTCAATATATCAACACCGAACTTCATAGGTTGAGCAACTTTTGAAACTGTTCTATTTTTAATGAAGGAATTTTTATTCCTTCGAAGCGTGTGCCCTGGGGGTAAAAACTTACGATGATTATCAAACCATGATTGCTTACCACCTTTTGTAAGAGTGAATGCATTAAAATCATCCATACAATGAGGACATGCTAATCTTCCTGCAGTATTCTATTCAGACAACATCGAATATGCAGGGAAGTCGCTGATTGTCCACATAAGTGCAGCTTGCATATGAAAGTTATGTTTAAGTGATGCGTCATATGTATGCACACCAACATCTCATAATTGCTTTAATTCCGTAATAAGAGGCTGCAAGAATATGTCCAATTTCTCTTTTGGATTTTTACGCCCAGGAACTATAACAGATAAGAACATGTATTCCTCCTTCAAACACATCCATGGAGGCAAATTGTATGGTGTGACAATAACTGGCCAAGAGTAATACTGCTATCCAGACTGTCCAAATGGCTTAAAGCCATCAGTGCATAGTCCTAGTCGTACATTATGAATTTCTGCAGCAAATGATGGATGGGTTTGATCGAAATGCTTCCAAGCAAGAACATCTGAACAATGACGCATTTTAATATCTTCTTCAATCTCATGCTCTGCATGCCATCTCATATACTTAGCAGTTGCATTTGTTGCATACAACCTTTGCAATCTTAGAGTGAGAGGAAAATAGTACATCTTCTTATATGGAATATTTGTTTTTAGTGTAGAAGATCCTCTTGATTGTCTCTTATATCGAGGATGGTCACATAATTTTTAAGAAGTTAATCCACTATCCTCACCCTAATATAGCATACATCCATTCTTACAACAATGAATTTTTTCCATCTGTAGACCTAAACCATGAACCAACTTCTTTGTGCTATATAAGTTCTCTGTCATGACATTATCAGTCGGTAGCAACTCCTTCATAAGTTAACATATGTCATCATAAGCCCTTTCAGAAAAATGATGCTTTGCCTTGATGTTCAACATTTGAGCAACAACTGACAATTTGAATGGTTCTGACAACCAGGCCACACTTCTTAATTTGTGTCATTGAGCATGTCATACAATAACTTAGCCGTAGGATTCAGAGATTCCTCCATGTGATGGGGATTAAAAATAGGGCCAGCAACATCCATTACCATTGCATGATATACATTAGATGTTGCCACATCCTCTACACCACACTCTTGTGATAGATTATCAACATTTTGATTCACATTTAGTGTGCCACTAGTTTCCCTATGTAGAATCCAGTCATGATAATCAGATACAAATCCATATTTTTACAAATGAAATCTAACTGTGTTGACATCATGAAAACTACGATTTTGACACTTTCATAAATTACATGGACACTTGATCTTATCGCTATCCATACATTTTGGATGACAACAAGCAAAGTCAAAAAACTTGTCTATGCCATCCATGAATGCTTGTTCAGAAGGACATCTTTAAGCCTACAATACATCCATTCGCGATCTGATCTCATGTTTACTTCCTAGTGATATCAAAATAACACATTAATCATACTTTATATGCACACATTATCAAACAATCAAACAAAAAATGTGATTCATTTTCCAAAGACAAACTAATAAATGCAGAAGATAGAAGCAATATAAAGCATTTACACAAGAATTAGAACAAATATTAAAACAAGTGCACAATATTGTAGAGTATTAATGAAATCTATTCTTGATCAATAAATATGAATAAATTAAGAGGTAGTGAAGAATTAAATTTAATAAATTTGATTAAAAAGAATTAAACTGAAAATTAATAAATTTAGTTCAATCTGAAAATTAAAAAGATAATCCAAATATGATCACCTCTACTTGAAAGAAAATTTTTTTAGACATTAAATTTTGCTAGTTTGACTCATTAACTGAAATTATATTTTTCCGAATAATTTTAGAAATGGAGCTTCTCACATTTAGAATATATATTTACAAATAAATTTTAGAAGCCTTCTTTAGACAAGTTGAGTCGTAATTAATAAAAGAAATACATGTTTGTTCTTATCAACGCAACCAAGGCCCCATTAGAACAAAAATTTAAATAATTAATATTAAGTTAAATGAAAGCTTCATTTATATTCAAAAGAAAAGAAAATTGGCAACCATTTTTCTGGTGTTTAACTACCAATTTGCATAATAACAAATAATAAATGAATTGTCTTGACAACAATAACATGAAATTAATTTATTAAATTTTAATTAGAAGGCTGAGGAATCCATTTGATGTTACTTTTCAGTATGTAATACGTGTTTTCCCATTCATTTCAAAGTCTAAATGCATATTTACAAAATATCATTAAAAAAATACAAATGCAGATTTTGAAACCTCAATTCCATGAAATGGCAATTTGTAAGTCAAATTGTCCAGTTAAAGTTCCAAGCCCACCACAGGCTAGAGAATTTAAACAAATTAGCAACAAATGATTTTAAGAAAACCATTCAACAAAATATTTGGTTTTTCAAAAGCCAAACCAAGACAACCAGTTTGGCTATCAATATTACAAACTGAATTGTTAAAAAAAAAAAAAAATCAGTTCACTGATGTGCAAAAACAATAAGTAAACTAATTAAATAAAGAACAAGGGCAGCTGTGCTCCACACAAAACATATCAGGTAGATCAAAATAACATTTTAACCAACTTTTCCTTACATGGAACTATAAGAGTTTGAGAAAATCTACTTCGTCTTTCTATAATAAGAACATGAATCTGAAGGTTACAACAAGTGAGTTTGGTAGGCTAACTTAATGTACCTTTGCAAGTAAAAAATCAAGACACATAGCTACATATTTCTTGCTAAACTACATAAAAGAAAAATCACAATTGCACCTCAACATTCATTGCACCTGTTTCACATTTGGACTTCCATATGTTGCATCAAGTAATAAAAATAACCATACATAGTTTGTATAATTTTCCATTTCCATAACTTAAATTTAATCAAACAATGGAAGGAAAAGCACAACAATAATAAACAAAACAATGATTCAAACAAGCAAAAAGCAGATTCACAGAACAAAACACAAAAAATGAGATAGTGAATTAGAGCCACAAAACCTGAAATTAAATTCAGAAATGAAGGTCAAAATAGAAAATGAAAATTCACATGCAGGAAGGAAGCAAGTCCAAACGGATTAAAGTGTTCAGCGATCGTGAAAACCAGAGGATTTTTGTTGTGGGACTCTGAACTCAATAGAGAATCTGAATTTGCAAGAGAAATTACGACAGTGAGCACTAGTCAAAATATAAAAAACATAGTACTTGAGTGGTTGTGTATATCATTGTACTTTGTACTTTCTTTACCCACGAAAGCACAAAAATCCTGCACCTTTATGGCATGAATGAGTTGCATGTTAAAATGCTTTAATCTGAATATAATTGTAAAAATCTTTTTTTTTTTAATAGAATTGGATCAGCCTATCACTTGGACTATTTGAATGCCCATTGGAGTTGATGCGGCAAGGGGATTGTCCTTCTTTCATGGTTTAAATGTTGTGATCTGAAGGCGTCCAATATTATACTTGATTATCCTTTTATTTTTCTTTTTATTTTTTCCATCGTATTATAACACAGACAGACGATCCTCAAATGGGTTATTGCTTCTTTGCTCTTTCATTTCCATCAATGGGAACCCTTTAAAAAGCAGAATTTATACAAACGATAGCATGTGATAGCAAGTCTTATTCTCTCTGAGCTTTAGCCTCTCCATGGCTAAAGAGTTTGTTATTTTGCAGCAGCTGCTACTTTATTGCTGTTTGTTTAACAAAGTAGTAACTCAATCAGATCGTATCCACCGTGATCCAACCAATCACCACCGGCTTCTCAGCCACTATCTCCTACCCACCCACCTGGAAACTCCACCATGGCATTCCTACCTTGATCTCTGCATCCAAGTTCTCAATAGCCATGTCTTCCACTATCTCCTCCCCACGCACCCTCAAACTCCACCATGGCAGTCCCATCCTGACTCATACACGCAAACTCCCAATCGCCCTGACTCTACATATCACCATCATTACAAACCCATTTCTTATCTCCTCTCAGCTAATGAGCAACCTTTTCTGCCATGGCTCCCTGCTGCAGATTTTCAAGCTCCGGATCGAAGCTTGAAACCTAACTCTATGCTCAGTATGTTAGAGCATTGGTTTCAACTCCTCATATCAACAGATGAGTTTCTAAAACCAAGTGGTCTCTTATGGAGCACATTCAATCACAACAATACAAAGGGAAGCATTGGAGTGATAATAGAAGACCTCATACCCACATATGAATCTCTGCTTTCAAATGGATTTTATCAAGCCTTACCTCACTTTTGGAGACAGCCCTCAACTCATCTTCCATGGAGGCGCGTCTCCTGCACCTCCTCAGACGAGAGTGTATTTCTCCTGTAGCTTGGGTCAAATCCCTGTTTCCTAGTGCAGTGGTCAGAGGTAGCGTAGAAGAAACCTCACGAGAGGACTGCATCGCCGCCGGTGTCAGAAATACTATCTACCTTTTCTAAGGAAATTACAGCACTCTTTTAATGGGCTTGCATGGGCTAAGGCAAATGATGGAGGATGAGCCTGGAAAGAAAAGCCTAGTCCTTTTTCATGTGCTTCTGGCCAACTTCAGCAAGGACAATCCAAGCCCGCCAAACTTCAGTTCTGGAGAGATAGCAACAACTACTATCCAGGCCCATACCTCTTCTCCCAGTCACTCGCCACAGCTTACCTGTGCTATAGACTTAGCTCCTGAAGGCAATCAGTTTCAGATTATCCCTCAATCTCTTAAGTTTGCAACTGCTGGCAGCACAGTGCCTCTATGTAGCTTCTTAATAGGCTTTTCTTATCTTGTTCTGCAGGATTATCTTCTACCCTATAGCTTCATGTTAGTCGAAGTTACTACCTTCCTGTTGGAGGTCTTAATTATGTATGGTTATTTCCCTGTTTAATGAAGTTTATGAATCTTGTCGTTTAAAAAAAAAAATATTCTACTTGATTCGGTATGTAGAAACCTTAGAATTATTTTAATTTATTTGCAATGCGTATATTCTACTGGATTCGTTCTAATGCTTATATTCTTTTCCTAGAGTCTTGTCCTACGATTAGCATGCCTCTATGCAGGATGGGAGACAAGAGGATCTGGAGTTATGAGGACAACAGTTCAGATTGGTTTAGTTTGCTTGGTAAATGTGCTAAAGTGGGTGATTTTTGTTGTTTATTTCTGTAACTGTAAGAAGCAAAGTTTAGCGAAAAAGTATGCTATAGAGGAAGGTAGTGCAGTTGAGCAGTCACTCTAAAACAAAAGGATAATTAAACTAGATGAATTGTTTATGTCAAAAGAACAACTTAATGTCAGTATTCCAAATAAAATCTTTCCATTAATTTTGCTTGTTTATGTACATTCAGTGTATTGTGCCTTGCATCAAGTACAATTTTGTCTATTTCATACGTATCAATATGCTTTAAAGTGGCACCCTTGTTGCCTTTCTCCCCCAAGCTCGATGATAACATGTTTCACAGTAATTGAAATTTTGCAATCAAATTTTTTTTAACTTAAAATTCAGTGCATTTCTTCAGCTCTACTAAACAAAAATCAGTGTACGACCTTTTTTTTCTTCTCGACTGACTTAAATTTTCTTTTCAACTGCGTGACGAAACATCTGTCTATTCAACTAGCAAGGACTCTTCTAAATAGCCAGATTATCAATAAACTATCCAAACACATCCACAATCTCTAATTGAGAGATTAAAGAAATATTTCTTTTTTTCGTGCAAAGTGGGAATTGAGTCATCATTTCTTGGTATTACACTCATCTCTTTCTTTGAATTGAATCCAAAACAACTGTTCATAAATGCCTGAAATATTTAATTTATGAAAAGTATAGTTACACTGGTATGAGACTGACAAAGCACTGAAAAAATTGTGTTGGGACTTTAGGTTATGCTACACCAGAATACGTTGCTACGGGTTAGTCAATTTTCTATTGCATGTGAATTAATTTTCTTTGGTGAACTGTTAGATGTAAGAGAGTTCCTAAAATCAGAGGAAAAAAAACCAACAAAAGATGGCAGCCTATGGAATAAATAATACAAACAAAAGGAACCCCAAGACACATCAATCCCGAAACTGGTTATTTAGAAGTTATATGTAAACTGATTATTTGTAAGAAGCTGATAATGGTGTGCAATGCAACACTCTGGACTTTCACTTGTCATATGGTTTCCCACATTAACCAAATAAACTGTCCATTTCTTTGCATAAAATTAGGGATTAATAAATTAGTAAGTGTTCGAAATAAAATTAATTAAATAAAAATGAAAGCAAACTCACTGCAAATGTAGGAAACAGATTCACTGCAAATGACACAGGCTGTGAGTTTGAGCTATGAGCGAGCGAGCGAGAGATTTTCAGAATTTGAAAAAAAAATACAAATAAAATAAAGCCTTCTATAATCTCCAATTCTTTTTTTTTTGAAAAATGAAATTAGCTTTACTTGAAACTGAGAATTAAAGGGCTGTGCGGATTAAAAAAAAAAATGAAAGATACCTGGATGAAATGAAAAGGAAGAACATATCTGATGATGATCCTTGGCTGTGAGCTATTTCTTTACTTATTTGGGATTTTTAAGTTGGGGATGTAGATTACTTGGGAGAGAGAATGTGAAAGAGAGAGGATGGATTCGGAGAATGAAGCTTAGAGAGGATGGATTCGGTAAAGAGAAAAGCTAAGAGTCTCTTAGGTTTTTCTTTTTTTTTTTTAAAGCAAAGTCTCTTAGGGTTTAGGAACAGAAAGTGAAGGAATAAAATTAGAAGCATACTGTTCTTTCCATTTTTAATTTAGAAACAGCATATTCCGTTTCCAAAATTTCAGCTACATTTTGAATTATAGCAACGGATATTTTATCTGTTTTTATCTTCATATTTAGCAACGGAAATGTTTCCGTTTCAAACATTTCCATTGCTAATTCGATGCAATTCCGTTTCTATATCTTGGCGTTCTCTTTTGGCGCAACTTTTAGAAACGAAAAATTTTTCGTTTTTAAAATCCGTTTCTAATCCGTTTTAATTTACTTATTCTTAATTTTGATTCAAATCCATTTCTAATTAGAAACGGAATTAATCCGTTTCTAAAATTTCATCGCTAAACTGTCATTTTCTAGTAGTGTTAATATGTGTTGGTTGTCTTTTTTTTATTATTAATATAAGGTGATATGACTTATATGTCGATGGATTGCACAACAACAGTACAATCATTTTTTTTTACATTGAGGATAATAGATTCAAACCATACACATGTTCTTAGAAATAAATTACTATTTGACTACTGTTTTCCTATAGTTGTGTTGGTTGACTTTAGTAATGAATATTTGGATGTGTATAAGAGTTTAAAGAAAGTGATATAAATCATTGCCTTCCCTGTTTTGGACATCATAACATCTTTAATCCATTATGCCACCTTACCTTAATAAACATGGTGAAATCAAACTTTATAGGGTTTTCTTCCTGTGCACGCTAGGTACTGCATATGGTTCAATAACTTCAATTAATCTTTGGGTTAGCTTTATTCTCCTCCGGGTTGGGGATTT
>CATIWM010712929.1:0-34212 GCA_949671775.1 Mallotus repandus
AACAGCCATAAGGGGTGTTTTTATAACATCCTAACATAAGAAACCCTAATGAAACTATCAAACCTAGCTGCCACATAAGCATAATAACAAATAACATAGTTTTGGGCTTAAATAAAAGATTTCAGCCCATATACTAGCCCACATTATTTTCATGTATTTGGACTTGCAAAACATTAAATAAAGCCCATTCAGTTGTGTCTTCACTTGGGCCAACCCTAGCATAATCAATTGAACTTCTTTGACTAGCCCAATCCTGCATATAGCCAATTAAGGCTTCTTGTAGTTTCTTGGACCTTGACCTTGTAATTGGGCCTTGTGGAATGCTTAATGGATCCTTAGCTTTAACTTTGGTTTTCTTGATGTCCTCTCCATCAAGCCCATCCTTAGCTTTATCTCTGGAAATGCCACCACCATCTTCCAGCTTGGTCACATCCATATCATTAGACTCTTATCGAGCATTGGTTTCTCTCTAGTGCTATTGTTCCTCTTGCTTCCACTTCTTTTAATGCTTCAGATATGAGTATTGTAACTGCTTTCCTATAATTTTAAAACACTAATTTTGAATGTTAATAGTCGAGGATTTGTACAACCTTAACTTGTCTTAAAGACTTTTACCATCAAAAGCTAGTATTTTACAATGGATGTATGCAAGCGCGTGCATGATAAGCGTGATGTGCAAGTGCGTGCATGACATGTGAAATCTGTAAGCATACAAAGTCAGTTCAAGTAGTAAAATAAAGTATCGATCCCATAGAGATTGCAATGTGTATTGAAATACTAAAAGTTTTTGTTTGTTTAAACATTGAATTTTGGTTTGAAAATTAAGTAAAAATAAGCAAAACAATTTTAATTAAAATTTAACAATCA
Organism: Mallotus repandus; assembly: GCA_949671775.1. Classification (NCBI taxonomy): domain Eukaryota; kingdom Viridiplantae; phylum Streptophyta; class Magnoliopsida; order Malpighiales; family Euphorbiaceae; genus Mallotus; species Mallotus repandus. Next base: position 868 of record CATIWM010712929.1, read on the forward strand.
AATTAAAGGCTAGGGTTCTTATTTTCAATTTAACTTTTTCTTAAAATAAATTGAACATCTAAGTCTTAAACTAGTCTTAATTCAATTTGAAAGCATCTTTAAAATCATAGATTTTCCTCTCTGATAAACCTACAATTAAATGAGCAAAATTAACACCAAGTTTTATAGCTCTCACCAACTAAATGTTTCTTAAACCTCAACTTTAATTTCAACTTTTTAATCAATAATAGTTACTTAAATGTCTAAAAGAACCTATCTCTCAATCAAGTTCTAAAGTGTAAATTCAATCTAAGGGTGATCAAGCCTAAGATGACATTAAGTTTAACAAAAACTAAAGAATTAAGATTAAAAACTTAGATTCAATCACAATATGCACATAGTTGAATTGAAATAAGAACCCTAAAAATCTATTTAGCTACTCATGTTGGAAATAAGAGAACAATATGAAGTAGAGAAGGAAATACTAATCATTATTAATTAAAAGAAAATAATAACAAAAGAATTTAACAAAGAAAACCCTCTTTACTTCAAACAGCTGCAATGGAAGGTCTTGTTGCTCCAAAACTTCAAAACTTAATTCTCTAAATTAACATGAATAAGAACTTGAATCAAAACCAACTTTAATTCTAAAGAAAAATATAAAAAATAAGATTCAAGATTGTTTTTGCTCTTATGAAAGTCCCCTATTTATAGCCTCAAGCCTCCAATAACTTTAAGTTTTGTTACAATTCAAATCAGATAAAATCCCATCAAATCATTAGCTTAAATTTGAATTTAAAAAGTTGTTGTAATAGCTTGCATAGCTGTACGTACCCACGCACGTGGCTGTGCAGGAACAAGCTTCTTCAGGTTACTAGGCTGTGTCGCAGGGTGCGCGTGGCTGTGTTGGCTTTCCTGCAATTAGGCATGGTTGTGCGCACCCAGGCACGTGGCTGCGCAGGAACAGGCTGCCTTTAAAACTCTACTTTTCTTCAAGGATTTGACTTGTGCTTCCTTCAAATCCTATCTTTAACTTGTTCAAATCCTTCAACTACCTCCCATGCATCCTTATTTCAAACTTTAAATAAAGATTAACTAAATAAAGTTAAAAATCAACAAAATCACTTAAATCCTAACAACTAAACAAAATCAACAAAAATAAACAAAAGATCTTTAAATTAACTAAATTAATTAAAAATATGACTAATTAAATTCTAATCCTAAAGAAAAGAGTGTTCAAAATACAAGATTTTTCACACTCATCAAATTTCCCCACACTGGAGTCTTTTCTTGTCCTTAAGCAAAATATGAAAACAATCTATTCATATAAAGAATCAAAATCATCAGCTAGTTTTAAGATGACTAACCATTCTAATCTTCCTTTAATATAAAGCTTAAAAACTATAAATTAGAATAATAAGTCGAGGTCAAGGATGTAGCATTTACCGTGTGAAGAGCAAACTCATCCTTTGAATTCATGAAAATTAACATCCAAGAAAAACGAAATTAAGTAGGAATTATTTCTATACTTAGGTAGTCCAAAATTCACACATGCAAAGCAACCATATGGTGTTGCTCTCAAAACTTGCAAGCGCACGAGTCACAATTGTAGCACATAAGATATCGTTCCCATGAAGACTGTATATTGATTACCAATTATTTTACCTATAACTTAGCTAGCAAACCGAGTAAAAGAATTTTAGTAATTGTAAAATTTAAATAACAAATAAATAAACTAAACTGAAATCAGATATTTAAGGTTTAGAATCTAGGTTTAGTTTTACTATTCCATTATAATCTTGAACACATTATAAAATAAATAATCTTTTGAATTCAGTTTAGGGTAATTGCTCTAAATTAACTAAAGACTCTCTCAAGTTCAATTAAGCACGCAATGATTAAAATCTAACCTACTCTCATGATTAATAAGTTAATCCTAGCTCATTAAGACTTTTAGCAATTAATTTGTTACCGTGATTAAACTGTCGTGACTCCCCGAAGAGCTCGCCTACTCTCGTGGTCAAGTGATCTAAGTTCTAAGTGTTCTTAAGCTAATAAATTTTCCTAACTCTCGTTGGTGAATTTATCCATAAACAAGCAATCAAACAGGCCTGGAATGATAACTAGACAATATTGCAACACAAAGAATTAATTGAAATTCAAATTAAATAAAGTACTTGTGTTCAATTCATATAATGGAATAGCTACTCCTAACCAAGATTCTAAAAGAAAATTAGTCGCGCATGGCTATAGAGAAATCCATAAACAAAATATAAAGAAAAGCAGAATAAAGTTGTTTAACAATTGTCGAATCCTTCAGCCATCTCTGTATCTTGCCTCTGCGTCCCTCCTCCTCTTCTTTTCAAAAGGTGTTTTAATTTCCTTTATCTAGAACTAGGGTAAAGGAGAGTCCACTTTGGTCTCAAATCTTTTTAATTTGCAAAATAGGAGACTTCCTAATCATTACACGGCTTCCTAATCATCAAAATATAATTTGGCTCTGCATGGCTCAAACATGGCTTGCAATTGGCTTGAAGCTTTTGGAAGTTTTGACAATTCAACTTTAAATTCTTCATTTTCTCCTTATTTGGCGGGTCTAAATATATCTTCCTAAATAGACAAATAATAATAAAAATCCTAATCAAATACTATTTACTAAACAAACTCCTAATTAGACCTAAAAACTATTTAAATTAAATTATTTCCTATTTAAAATTGATTAAAATTCAACTCTAAGACACGTAAATAATATCCACATCATATGGCACTTAACTTATTTATTTAATCAAGGTTTTCCCAATCTCAGTAGCCCCTACCTTTCCTGCACTACTCAGTGTGGATACCTTAAAAAAAGGTCCTTTGGATACTCTTACTCTATAATAGTGCATTGGAGTAGAAGGAGCACAAGAGTTTAAATTTAAGTTTTTTTTTGAAAAGTAGCCCATACGTGCTTAAGTACATATGAACTAGACTATGCTAAGAAAAGAAACTTAATTCCTACTTAAAAGCATTTTTCTTAAATATCAAGTATCTAAGTTCAATCATTCAATAGAACAGTAAGCATTAAGTTCATTAAAAATCAAAATCCCTAACCACAAGTCTTTTTTTTTATAATTTAAATGTCAAAATAAAATATTAAAGGAAGATTATCATACTTACTATAAAAAAACCATCTCTGATGAAATAAACTCCTCATAGGAATAGGTTCAAACCTTAAGTAAAATGAATTTAATAGTATGCATAACTTCAATTTATTGACAAATAAACATAAAAATTGCAAAAACAAAAACAAAAAGAAAAGGAAATTGCACTTCCCTTATTTAGATGCACTTGGAGGTGAAGTAAATGGAATGATGAACTTTGTTGCAGCGTCACTAGGTCCCCTTGATCTTTTACCTTGAAAGATTTGTTGTTTAAGCTCTTCGATTTGGGCTTACAGCTTCCCCACTCTTGCTTCGCTTCTCCTTTTAAAAATCTCCATCTCATCCGTCAAGTCCACAATCATGTTACCAATTCTATGGTCAAAAAGATTTAACATCTCCTTGACTTCCTTTATAATTTTCTCAATCCGATCATCAGCCCTCTTTCTCTTTCCTGAACAAGCTTCTTAAGATTCTTGAGCCTCACTGACATCCTCATATTCTTCTTCTATAGCTCTTGGTAGAGGAACTTTGTCAAGCTCCAATGCATTTTGCTAAATCATATAGCATCTCCTAGAATCAGCATCCTCTAACTCTCCCTATTCGGTGATGACTTCAGCTCTAATGAGATATTCTTCATCAAACAATTCAAACTCCAATGGCTCAAGCTCATGCCTAGTAATTTTGAATGGTGTGAAATACACGGCTAAGCCCATGACAATGTACCCCATCGATATCAATGCTTTCTTAGCCTTTCCTTCCAATGGACTTCTTTCCCTTAGCAATGGGTTGTTGGTTCTTTGTTCTAGCCATACTAAAATTAAATTGCAAAAGAAAAAAAAGAATTAAATGAGCGTAGATAGGTCTGAGTAAGGTGAAGAAGTTTAGCTCTTTAAAAGAGAAGAAGTTAAAAAGAATTAGGAAACCTAAACTAATCCTAATAAAATTTTAAAAAGATACACATTATTTAAACTTCCTAAATAAAATTTGAAAATCCTAAATAAAATTTTTAATAAAGTAAAAATATAATAATTTGAAAAAAATTTGAATTTTGTATTTACAATCTAAATAGATAAGAAATATTAAAGATAAAAATTAAATTCAAATTCCTAACTAATTAAAAATAAAAAAAATTCAAAATTAAATTCAAAAACTTAAAATTTAAAATTTAAAATAAAAAATTCAAAAAAAGAAATTTAATTTCTCCACCCCACACTTAATTTCTATAATGTCCCAATTACCGAACCAAACTAGAGTAAAATTTTGCTCTTTTCTGCAACCACCAAGTCACACAGCTATGCGCTAAGGCCGTACAGCCATGCCTGTGTCTCATCCAGCCTCCTACCAGGTCGCACGACTATGTGCTGAGGCCGCACAGCCGTGCCTACTTCTCTTTGTGGCTTCTGTTCGCTCACAGTTGTGCTCACCCAAGCGCATGGCTGTGTCTGAGATTTTAGCCCTTAAAGATGGTCAAATCAACCAAATCGTCCTTCATAAAAGTTGTATATATTTGTCTAAGCTTTCTATATCACTTTAAATCACCTTAATTGGATCTTTTTAGCTCAAGATATTTTTGAAATACTAAAAGTTGCGCAACTTAAGTGAAAGCTGCATATGTTGACTTTAACTCATGCTTTGAAAACCCAAATAAACTATAATTTTAGCAAGTAAGATCAATTCAGAAATATCTATATGTCAACTTCAATTTCCTAGAAGACATCTCTCTCATTATGAAACTCTAAGGCTATCAAAATCTTCACTGAATCTCAGAGGTCGAATCAGCCTCTCTTCTTCATTTCCTGAAAAATAATCACTAAGGGGAAAATCATGAGCTTTTAAACTAACTGAAGAAAGAAAATTAAATGAGAAATAAAATTAACAAAGAAATCAAATTAAACAAAATAAAATGCTTGGTTGAGCCCCTAAGAAGTGCTCTTTAAGGTCCATGAGCTAGACCATAATGCTCATCACTCATTTGAATCTTTTAAATAGGCAACTTGGAAAAAATTCTCTAATGCGCCTCCATGGTATAGCTTTAATCTCTGTCCATTTACTTTCATTTTTTCTCCCTGAGTGCTGCATAATTCCACAGCTCCATAAGGATATACATGGGTCACCATAAATTGTCCTGACCATCTACTTTTCAACTTTCCTATGAATAATCTGAGCTTTGAATTAAATAACACTTAATCCCCTTCTTTAAACCTCTTGATTATGACATTTGCATCATGCCACCTCTTTGTACGCTTCTTATAAATCCTTGAGTTCTCATATGTAGCTTCTCTAATTTCTTTGAGTTCACTCAATTGTAAAATTCTCTTTTCTACTGTTTTCTTAAAATCATAGTTCAATGCTTTGACCGCCTAATAAGCCTTGTGTTCAAATTCAACTGGAAGATGACATGCTTTGCCATAAACCAACCTATATGGAGACATTCTAATAGGTGTTTTGTAAGCAGCTCTATATGCCCACAAAGCATCATCAAGCTTCCTTTCCCACTTCTTTATTGACTTGCTTACCATTCTTTTTAAGATCTTTTTCAGCTCTCAATTGCTAACCTCAACTTGCCCACTCATTTGAGGGTGATAAGGTGTTACTACTTTATGCTTCACTCTATAATGAGCCAACATTGTTTCCATATTTTTGTGCATTCCCCCATCACTTATGATAGCTCTAGGCATTCCAAAATGGGAGAAAAACTTCTTTAAAAATTTGCAAACAACCTTTGCATCATTTGCAGAGCAAGGTTGAGCTTCTACCCATTTTGAAAAATAATTAACACAAATAATTATGTATTTGTTTCCTTCTGACATAGGGAATGGCCCCATGAAATCAATGCCCTAAACATTGAATATTTTGAGTTCTAAAATTTCTGATTGAAGCATCTCATCTTTCTTTGAAATGTTTCCACTCCTTTGGCATCCATCATAATTGAGTACAAAATTTTGAGCATCTTTAAAGAATGTAGGCTAAAACAAACCTGCTTCAAGCACTTTAGCAGCTGTTCATTATGGAAAAAAATGACCACTATTGACCATTCCATGACAATGTTGCAAATTTTACCAAATCTCACTTCTTGCTATGCACCTCCTTATCATGCCATCATTACACAATTTCCACAGAAAATGATTATCCCATAAGTAGGATTTAGAGTCTTGGATTAGCTTCTTCTTTTGCTCCTTAATGAATTCTTTTAAAAACTTGCTGCTTGAGAGGAAGTTAGCTATATCAGCAAACCAAGGAACATCCTAACTTTTAATTGCCAAGAGCATTTCATTTGGAAATATTTCCTTGATAGGCTCTTCCTCTCCTTCTTCTGAATTTAACTCCAATCCCGAGAGATGATCAACTACAACATTTTTGGATCCCTTTTTGTCTTTGATCTCAATATCAAACTCATGTAGTAAAAGCACCCATCTAATGAGCCTTGGCTTGGAATCCTTCTAGTTCTTAAGATACTTTAATGTTGCATGATCTATATACATAATAACTTTAGAACCAAAAAGATAAGATCTAAATTTATTAAATGCAAAAATAACCACCAACATCTCCTTTTCTGTAGTGGCATAATTGAGTTGTGCTTCTGTCAATGTCCTACTTGCATAGTAAATCACATGGAGCTTGTTCTCCTTCCTTTGGCCAAGTACTGCTCCTATTGCGTGATCACTTGCATCATCATTAGTTCAAATGGAAGATTCTAATTGGGTGCTACGACTATAGGGGCTGAAATGAGTGCCTACTTTAACCTGTCAAAAGCCAATTTACACTCATTAGTAAAAATAAAAGGTGAGTCTTTCTCAAGCAATTTACAAAGGGGTTTAGAGATTTTATAAAAATCCTTAATAAATCACCTATAGAAGCCTACATGTCCTAGAAAACTTCTAATGCCCTTCGCATTTGTTGGATATTACAGCTTCTCAATAGTCTCTACTTTTGCTTTGTCAACTTTAATGCCTTTAGCTGAAATTTTGTGTCTAAGAACAATTCCTTCATCAACGATAAAATGGCATTTCTCCCAATTTAGCACCAATTTGGTTTCCTCACAATATGCAAGTACTCGCTCTAGATTTTCCAAACATCCTTTAAAAGAGTTTCCATAGACTGAAAAGTCATCCATGAAAAAATCCACTATCTCTTCTACTAAATCTGTAAATATGGCCATCATGCATCTTTGGAAGGTTGTAGGTGCATTACACAATCCAAATGGCATTCATCTAGAAGAAAATATGCCATAAGGACATGTAAAAGTGGTCTTTTCCTAATCTTCTAGGGCTATTGTAATTTGATTGTATCCTGAATAACCATCTAGGAAACAATAGAAAGCATGTCTTGTTATTCTTTCTAACATCTGGTCAATAAATGGCAATAGAAAGTGATCTTTTCTTATGGCTGAGTTCAACTTTCTGTTATCAATACATACTCTCCCTCCATTCACAACTCTTGTGGGAATTGCTTCCCCATCCTCATTTTCCACAATGGTCATTCCTTCCTTCTTTGGCACACATTGGATTGGGCTGACCCATGAACTGTCAGAGATTGGGTAGATTATTCCTGCATTTAGAAGTTTGACCGCCTCTTTTTTCACTACTTCTTACATGTTTGGGTTGAGCCTTCTCTGCCTTGAAATGGTTGGTTTGTGTCCTTCCTCTATCAAGATTTTGTGCATGTAGTATAAAGGGCTTATACCTTTAATGTCAGATATTTGCCAACCAATTGCTTTCATTCTCTTTCTTAGGATTTTCACAAGCAACTCCTCTTAGTTTTGGGTGAGCTTGGATGATATGATCATAGGTAAAGTTTGGTCCTCTCCTAGAAAAGTGTACCTCAAATAATTAGGTAAAGGTTTCAAGTCTAACTTTGGTGATTATATGGTTGAAGGTGGTGTAGGTTCAGTGTTTGGTAATTGTATGTGGGGTAAGTGGGATTGGTGTTTGAGGTTTATTTCATCTTAAGAGGATTGCACCTAAAAACACTTCTTAATATTTTCAATTTCCACAGACTTCGTCAACCTCCATCATTGGACTTCACTCACACATTCATCCACAACATCTACTCTTAAACACAAATCATTGTCAGAGGGATATTTCATACCTTAGTAAACATTGAACTTACAATTTTCATCTCCCACTCATAGTGTGAGTGTTCCATCATAGGTATTATGGCTTTTGCAGTGTAAAGAAAAGACATATCAAGTATTAAGGGAACATCTTCATCCTATTCAAAGTCTAGAACTACAAAGTCAACTAGAAAAATGAATTTCCCAGCCCTTACTAGTACATCTTTCACTATGCCTTCTGGTTCCTTCAATGTCCTATCTGAAAGCTACAAGTGAATGCTTATGGGTTTTGCCTCTTCTATTCCTAATTTCCTGTAAATTGACAAAGGCATAAAATTAATTGAAGCTCCTGAATCATATAAGGCTTTTTAAAATTTTAAATTTCCTACAGAATATGGAATAGTGAGGCTCCCTGGATGCTTCCTTTTTAAAGGAAGTTTATTGGAAATAATTGTAGTACACTCGTTTGTAAGTGTGACTATCTCAAACTCCTACAGTCTCTTTTTATTGGAAATAAACTCCTTTAAGAATTTTGCATACTTGGGCATATGAGAAAGAGATTCCACTAACGACATGTTGATATGAAGTGACTTAAACCTCTCCAAGAACTTTGCAAATTGCTGGTCGTGCTCCTATTTCTTCAACCTTTAAGGATATAGAATTGGAAGTTTATAAGGTTGAATTGGTGGTGACTTTGGCTTCTCTTATTTTTCATTTTGAACTTCTGGTTCCTTCTCCACTTGGACTTCAACCCATTCATCTTCCTATTCTTTCTCCCCTTCCTTCTGCATCTTCTCATATTCCACTGTTGCTTTTGGGGTTTGGATCTCTGTTTCAATTCTCAAGGTAATTTCTTTTAACTGCTCCTTTAGATTCTTCTCTCTATTGTTTGGCAATGAACCTTGGTTTCTCATTGATAGAGAGTTTCCTAATCGCCCCACTTGTATCTCTAAGTTGTGAATAGAGGAAGAGTGATTTTTAAACATTTGTTCAAACCTCTTTGTAGCTTCATCTTATTAGTTCATGTATGCTAATATTACTTCCATGAACTTATCTAATTTGCTCTCTATAGCAACTCTTGAGGATGAATCCTTATCTTGCTGGAATTGAGATTGTTGATGTTGAGCATTCTGACCTCCAAAACTTAGTGGTGCTTGTGATCTGCACTAGTTTTTTCCTTGATTGCTCCAAGAGAAATTAGGATGATTTCTCCAACTAGAATTGTAAGTGTTACCATGCACTTGGTTTTGCTACCCCTTAAAATTATTCACATAGCTCACATTCTCCATTAACAGTCCTTGCATCATTTGACATTCTATAGTCGGATGATCATCTTGACACAATTCATAAGAAGAAGAAAAGTTAGACACAATATTAACACTCAATTGATTCATTATTTTGGATAAAACATATAATTTTGCATTTATCATGGTAGAATTATCAACTTCAATAGACCCTTCTTTCTTTGGAATAGCCCTCTCATTAAACCAAAGGCTTTGTAAGTTGGCCATTTCCTCAAAAAGGTCTAAAGCTTCTTCAGGTGTTTTTCACATAATGGTTCCTCTAGCTGATGCATCTATGTTCACCCTTCCTGATGGATTGACACCTTAATAAAATGATTGAACCAATCCCATGAAGGTATCAATTGAGGTAGACACTACCTTTGAAGATCCTTAAACCTGTCCTAGCACTCATAGAATCTTTCATCCTCTCTTTGGTAAAAGAATTGATCTCATTTCTGATCTTCAAGACTTTAGCTGGTGGAAAGTACTTGTTGAAGAAAGCATTGTAGAGTTCTTGCCAAATGTTGATGGAGTTAGGTGGTAAGCTTGTGAACCACCTCTTGGCTTTATCCATAATGGAGAATGGAAAGAGAATAAGTTGAATTGCTTCGGGTTGTACTCCATTCATCTTGAAGGTTGAGAAATACTCCAAGAACTAAGTCATGTGACTAATTAGGTCCTCATGTGGTAGTCCACTGAATTGTGAGTTCCAGATCATTTGGATCATGGCGGGCCTGATTTCGAAATTGTTTGCTATAACCACCGATCTCACAATTGGAGTTTGGTCACTTTAGACATTAGGACTAACATAGTCCATCATAGTCCTTTGCCCATTCTACCCATTTTGAGCTGGAAGTTGACTTCTTTCTTTTTCCCCTCCGTTCATCCTGCTTCTATGTTGTCTCATTCTTTTTGCCCTTTCAAACTCTAAATGAAGTGGTATTAGTGGAACTCCTTGCTTGCTCACACTGCATGTTGTGTGCATACACTAACACAAGTCCCTATAATTACCATAAATGAAAACAAGATTAAAAATAACGTCTAAATTAAACAACACAATTTTTTTAGCAATATTAATTTTGGCAATCCCCGACAATGGTGCCAAAAACTAGACATGCGAAACCCATAAGCGTACAGAGTCGGTTCAAGTAGTAATATAAAGTATCGATCCAATAGAGATTACAGATTGAGTATTGAAATACTAAAAGTGTTTGTTTATTTAAACACTGAATTTTGGTTTGAAAATCAAGTAAAAAAAAGTAAAAGAATTTTAATTAAAATTTAACAATCAAATTAAACGCTAAGGTTCTTATTTTCAATTCAACTTTTTCTTAAAATGGATTGAACATCTAAGTCTTAAACTAATCTTAATTCAATTTGAAAGCATCTTTAAAATCATAGATTTTCCTCTCAGATAAACCTACAATTAATTAAGCAAAATTAACACCAAGTTTTATAGCTCTCACTAACTAAGTGTTTCTTAAACTCAACTTTAAGTTCAACTTTTTAATCAATATTAGTTACTTAAATGCCTCTCAACTAAGTAAGAAACTAATCGGTTATTGTTTGAATCCAAAAGAACCTATCTCTTAATCAAGTTCTAAAGTGTAAATTCAATCTAAGGGTGATTAAGTCTAAGATGACATTAAGTTTAACAATAACCAAAGAATTAAGATTAAAGACTTAGATTCAATCACAATTTGTACATAGTTGAATTGAAATAAGAACCCTAAAAATATACTTAGCTACTCATGTTGAAAAGAAGAGAATACGATGAAGTAGAGAAGGAAATACTAATCATTATTATTTAAAAGAAAATAATAACAAAAAAGTTTAATAAAGAAACCTCCTTTTACTGCTTTCAAAAAGCCGTAATGGAAGGTTTTGTTCCATCAAAACTTCAAAACTAATTCTCTAACTCAACAATAAAAAGATAATACAAAGATTGTTCTTAGATAAACTAAGATGATCAAATGCTCTCAAGGAGGCTCCCTTTTATAGACCCTAGCCCCCATTATCTCTCACGTTTGTTACAATTTAAAATCTTTAAAATTCCCTCAAATCAGCAGCTCAAAATTCGAATTTGAAAAGTTGTTGTAATAGCTTGCACAACTGTGCACACCCAAGCGCATGGTTGTGCAAGAACAATCTTCTTTGTGCTGAATCAGGTTGTGTGGTTATGTCGCAAAGTGCGCATGGCTATGTTGGCTTTCTAGCAATCAGGCATAGCTGTGCACACCTAGGCACGTGGCTGCGCAGGAATAGACTGCCTTTAAAACTCCATTTTTCTTCAAGGATTTGACTTGTGCTTCCTACAAATCCTATCTTTGACTTGTTCAAATCCTTCAACTACCTCCCATGCATCCTTATTTCAAAATTTAAATAAAGATGAACTAAATAAACTTAAAAATCAACAAAATCAATTAAATCCTAACAATTAAACAAAAGTAACAAAAATAAATAAAAGATCTTTAAATTAACTAAATTAATTAAAAATGCAACTAATTAGATTCTAATTCCATAGAAAAGAGTGTTTAAAATACAAGATTTTTCACACTCATCAAATTCCCCCACACTTGAGTCTTTGCTTGTCCTCAAGCAAAATATGAAAACAACCTATTCATATAAATAATCAAAATATCAGGTGGTTTTAACTTGACTAACCATTCTAATCTTCCTTTAATATAAAGTTTTAAAACCATAAATTAAAATAATAATTCAAGGTCAAGGATGTAGCATTTACCGAGTGAAGAGAAAACTCTTCCATTTAATTCATGAAAATGAACAATTAACACCCAAGAAAAATGAAATTAATTAGGAATTATTTCAACTCTTAAATAGTCTAAAATTCACACATACAAAACAAACATATGGCACTCAACTTATTTATTTAATCAAAGCTTTCCCAATCACAGTATCCCCCACCTTTCCTGCACTACTCAGTGTGGATACCTCCAAAAAGGGTCATTTGGATACTCTTACTCTATGATAGAGCATTGGAGTAGAACACGAGTGCCTTTTGTGCTCCATCTTGTGTTTGTTATTGTTGTTGTTATTTTTTTTAGAGAAGAGTAGCCCATAAGTGCCTAAGTACATATGAACTAGACTGTCCTAAGAAAAGAAACTTAATTCCTACTTACAAGCATCTTTCTTAAATATCAAGCATCCAAGTTCAATCATTCAATGGAATAGTAAGCATTAAGTTCATTAAAAATAAAGAATCTCTAACCATAAGTCATTTTTCTAATTTAAAAGTCTAAACAAAATATTAAAGGAAGATTGTCACACTTACTCAAGAAAACCATATTTGATGAAATAAATTCTTCATAGGAATAAGTTCAAAAACTCAAGTAAAATAAATTTAATAGCATGCATGACTCCAATTTATTGAAAGAAAACAAATAAAAATAAATTTTGCAAAAACAAAAACCAAAAAGGGAAAGTGTACTTCCTTTATTTGGATGCACTTGAAGGCGGGGTGAAGATGAACTCTGTCGTTGCTTCACTAGTTCCCCTTGATCTTTTGTCTTAAAAGATGTGCTATTTAAACTCTTCAATTTGGGCTTGCAATTTCTCCACTCTTGCTTAGCTTCTCCTTTCAAAACACTCCATCTCATCTGACAAGTCCACAATCATGTTCCCAATTCTATGGTCAGAAAGATTTATCATCTCCTTAATTTCTTTTATAATTTTCTCATCCCATTCATAAGCTCTCTTTCACTTCCCCGAATGAACTACTTGAGATTCTTGAGCCTCACTGACATCATCATATTCTTCTTCTGCAGCTTTTGGCAGAGGAACTTTGCCAAGTTTCAATGCATTTTGCCGAATCATATAGCATCTCCTAGAATCAACATCCTCTAACTCTCCCCATTCAGTAATGATTTTAGTTCTAATAAGATAATCTTCATCGAACAATTCAAGCTCTAATGGCTTAAGCTCATGACTAACAATTTTGAATGATGCGAAATACATAGCTAAACCCGTGACAATGTGCCCCATTGATATCAATGCTTTCCTAGCCTGCACAACATGCCACATAGAATGAAAGACAAAATAGGTGCTACACACCTTTGTGTTAATATGCATACACCATAATGAAAATAACTCATCAAGAGATACTTTCATGCTATCTTTTTTCCAAAAAATTATGTGTGACATGAATTTGTGCATTAACAAACATGAATGACTCTGAATTAACCCACTGGTCAAAATTTGTCCACCATAAATTTTATCCCCACTAGTGATTTCAAACTAAAACTTACTCATGTTAAAATCAAATGGAGATTGACAAATACCTCCATTAAGAAAGCCAAAAATTTCAAAAATCAGTTTATAGTCAAAAGTATACTCTTGCCCAAAAAATCTACAAAAAAAGATTCCTCGATTTTAATCTAAAATCTTAAGTGTAGTGTAAAACTTAATTGTTAGCTTAAAGAATACATCATATTGAACTGATTTTAATTACATCCATCCCATTCTTTCACACAAAGCATTGATAAAATCCTTCATTCCTATGTTTTCTAACACATTATCATCAAAGTATTTAGGCTTGCTGAAGTGTCTTTTAGTTAAAAAGCAGAACCTCTTATCTTCTTCCTCAGAATAAATGGGAAATAAAGCATCATACTCATCCCTTAGGTCACGTGGCTCACCTTTTCTTCTATCAGGCTTCTTTCCCTTGGCAATGAGTTGCTGGTTCTTTATTTTGGCCATACTAAAGAAACACGTTAAATTGCAAAGGAACAATATAAAATAGAATTAAGTGAGTGTAGAGAGATACAAGTGAATTGAAAAAGTTTACCACTTTAAGTAAAAGAGAAGAAGTTAAAGAGAACTAGAAAACCTAACCTAATCCTAATAAAATTTTTGAAAGATAAAAAAATTATTTAAACTTCCTAAATAAAATTTGAAAATCCTAAATAAAATTCAAAAGATAAAAATTTGAATTTCGTATTTACATCCTAACTAGATAAGAAAAATTAAATTTAAATTTTCTAACTAAAATTTCAAAAATTAAATTCAAAAACTTAAAATTAAAAATTAAATTCAAATATTCAAAAAAGAAAATTTTAATTTCTTCCCCCCCCCCCCCCCACACACCCCCACCCACTTAATTCCTACAATCTCCTCATTGCCCAATTTAATAAGAACAAAAATTCATCCTTATGCATGCAAAAACATCGGGTTGCACGGCTGTGCACCTAGCAAGCATAGTCGTGCCTGCGTCTTGTCTTGGCGGGTTCTGGTGATGCACAACTATGCGCTAACCTGCGTGCTCTTCTCGGGCTTCTGTACATGCACCGTTGTGCTTGTGTGTGTTTGGCATGATCTTTTGACACTTTTTTTGCTAAACTTTTACATCAAATAGATGTATCTTCAATATGAACTTAAATTTAGCATCACATTGCACTTCAAAAATAAAGAAAAATTGAATTTAAACTTAAATAAAAATAACATTAACTTGAAACTTCACTCAGATAACAATAAAACTACAAACATGTTCCTAAGATAACATAACATGTTCATAAGAAAAACAAAGTAAAGAAACATTAAAGAAAAACTAACTTAACATAAAATCACACAACAATTAACACTAAAACAAATTAAATTTCTTGAACTTCTTTACTTATCCCCCTCTTTTTTGGATGATGATTCTTCCTCTTCTTGTTCAGCATCTTGATTTAGTGGTGGGTATGGTGGTGGAATGAAATTTTGAGCATTAAAGAAAGCCATGAGATTAGGGTTAATCATGCCCAACCTATGATTCATTCCAATCATAGTGTCATTCATCCTTGTTGCTAGTGAAGTTAATTCACCAACATTTGAATCAATAACCCCTACTTGAAGCTCCAAGTCATCTATCCTTTGCACCACATAATTTAAATCCACCTTTTGTGCTTCTTCTTCCTCCTTTGTTTCTTATGGGACTGGTGGCGGTTCATTTGGTTGAATAAGAATAGCTCTTCCCCTAAAATCTTTTCTAATCAACCCAATGGCTTGCATTATGTATGAACCAATCAATGAACGACCCCTAACCATGTCAAAATGCATATTTTCCACATCAAAGCGTAGGTAACTAGCTATGATGGTAACCATACCACCTATCTTAATAGCTCTAGACATTTTAGTTTCCATATCTCTCAATTTAACCATAATAGCATGGCAAATGTCCAACTTCCTATCATTAACCATGTAATAAAGGATGTTAAGCTCGGTGGTAGTGACCATAACATATCTTTATTTCCTTGAAAACAAGGAATGAGACATGAGCCTATACAAATATTTCAAAGTTGGTGATCAAATCTGAGATTTTTTTGCCGACCTAGCTTCATAAAACACCCCTCTTTGCCCTGTGATTTCTCTCCAAAATACATCTCTATCTTACTCAATATTGGCATCTTAATTTTTTGGAAAATGGAACACATCATTAAGCTCAAATAAACCAAGTGTTTGGTCCTCATTTCCTAAATGAAATTTAAGCATTAGAGATTGTTCATCAAAATGAAAAATTGAGAGGAATTCACAAGTTGGTCTTGCAAAGGTAGGACTTTACATAGTTACAAAATAACCCGACCCATCCTATTTACATACATGTTAAACTCATCTAGAAAATTCACCTCTTGCAAAGTAGAAGCACTTATGTATCTATTAGGCACAATTTTCCTAGCCATCATTTCCTCAAACTTCTTCCTATGCCCCTCATGCCTAAATTTAATGAGTTTGGGGAAAGGTTTTACCATTCTTTCTTCATTTTCTCCACCTGGATTGTTAGAGCTACCACCATGCTTTCTTTTGGAAGGAGGACCATGTTGCTTGCTTGCTATTATCTTCTTTCTTAGTTCTCTTTCCATAGTGAGAAGAGAAAGTGAAGGAAATTTGAAAGAAAATGAAGAATGGAAGAAAGAAAGTAGTGCCTCTTCGATGGAATTTTAAAGAAAAGAGTGTGTAGAGAATGGGGATGTAGAGAATGAAGTGAAAAGAAGAAAATGGGTGTTTAAATAGAGAGAAAAAAAATGAAGAGAAAGATTAAATTTTTTTAAAAAAAATAGGGAAATGAAAAAGTGGTCAAAGTTAGGAACCCTAGGAATGTGGAAGTGGGAAAGTATGGGAAAGTGGAAAGATTCCACTTAAATATATATATATATATATATATATTATAAATATATGTATAGCTAGCATCACACACAAATGTGCGCCTCGATGCTCATAGCTATGTGCAGTGCTTCTTCCCATTTTTTTTTTGGCATAGACACAACTGTGTGCTTTGTTGTGCACGACTGTGCCTAGAAGATGATTTTTCCTCAAAAAAACTTATGGTTTGGCATATTTATGTGCTCCAATGTGCACAAATGTGCCTAAATGTTAAACTTTACATTCTACTTTGAATTTTCTCCCTGAGTGTTGCATTCTGCAACTCCATAAGGATATGCATGAGTCACTATAAATGGTCTTGACCATATACTCTTCAGCTTTCCTGGGAATAATCTGAGCCCTGAATTGAACAATAACACTTGTTCACCTTCTTTAAACCTCTTGATCTTGACCTTTGCATCATGCCACCTCTTTGTACACTCCTTGTAAATCCTTGAATTCTCATATACATCTTTTCTAATTTCTTTGAGTTCACTCAATTGCAAAATTCTCTTTTTTACCGCTTTCTTTAAATCATAATTCAAACCTTTAACTGCCCAATAAGCCTTGTGTTTAAACTCAACAGGAAGATAACACGCTTTTCCATAAACCAACCTATATGGAGATATTCTAATAGGTGTTTTGTAAGCCGTTCTATATGCCCATAAAGCGTCATCAAGCTTCCTTGCCCACTCCTTTCTTGACTTACTCACTATTCTTTTTAAAATCTTTTTTAGCTCGCGATTGCTAACCTCAGCTTGTCCATTTATTTGAGGGTAATAAGGTGTTGCTACTTTGTGCTTCACCCTATAACGAGCCAATAATTTTTCTATATTTTTGTTGTAAAAATGCATTCCCCTATTACTTATGATAGCTCTAGGCATTCCAAAACGAGAGAAAAACTTCTTTAAAAATTTTCAAACAACCCTTGCATCATTTACAGAGCAAGCTTGACCTTCTACCAGTTTTGACACATAATCCACACAAACAAGTATGTACTTGTTTCCTTCTGACATAAGGAATGGCCTTATGAAATCAATGCCCCAAACATCGAATATCTTGACTTCTAAAATTCCTGATTGAAGCATCTCATCTTTCATAAAAATGTTTCCACTCCTTTGGCATTCATCATTATTAAGTATAAAATTTTGAGCATCTTTAAAAAGTGCTTCAAGAACTTTAGCAATTGTTCTTTGTGGACCAAAGTGACCACCATTGACCATTCCGTGACAATGTTGCAAAATTGACCAAATCTCACTACTTGCTATGCACCTCCTTATCATGCCATCATTGCATAATTTCCATAGAAAAGGATCATCCCACAAGTAAAATTTTGAGTCTTGGATTAGCTTCTTCTTTTGCTCCTTAGTGAAATCTTCTAGAAACTCGCCATTTGAGAGGAAATTGGCTATATCGGTAAACCATGGAGCATTCTAGCTTTTAATTGCTAATAGCATCTCATTTGGAAATATTTCCTTAATAGGCTCTTCCTCTCTTTCTTCTAAATCCAACTCTAATCTCAAAAGATGATCAACTACAACATTTTCAGATTCGTTCTTGTCTTTGATCTCAATATCAAACTCTTGCAGTAGAAGCACCCATCTAATGAGCCTTAACTTTGAGTCCTTCTTGTTCGTAAAGTATTTCAATGTTGCATGATCTGTATACACAAGAACTTTAGAACCAATAAGATAAGATGTAAATTTGTCAAATGCAAAAATAACCGCCAACATCTCTCTGTAGTAGCATAATTGAGTTGTGATTTTGTCAATGTCCTACTTGCATAGTAAATCACATGGAGCTTGTTCTCCTCCATTTGGTCAAGTACTGCTCCCATTGCATAATCACTTGCATCACACATTAGCTCAAATGGAAGATTCCAATCGGGTACTACAACTATAGGAGCTAAAATGAGTGCCTCCTTTAACCTGTCAAAAGCCAATTTACACTCATTAACAAAGACAAAAGGCGAGTCTTTCTCAAGTAATTTACAAAGGGGTTTAGAGATCTTAGAAAAATCCTTGATAAACTGCCTATAGAAGCCTGCATGTCCAAGGAAACTTCTAACTCCTTTCACATTTGTTGGATATTGCAGCTTCTCAATAATCTCCACCTTTGCTTTGTAAACTTCAATGCCTTTAGCTGAAATTTTATGTCCGAGAACAATTCCTTCATCCACCATAAAATGGCATTTCTCCCAATTTAGCACTAAGTTAGTTTCTTCACAACATGTAAGTACTCTCTCTAGATTTTCCAAACATCCTTCGAAAGAGTTTCCATAGGCTGAAAAGTCATCCATGAAAACATCCATGATCTCTTCTACTAAATCTGCAAATATGGCCATCATGCATCTTTGGAATGTTGCAGGAGCATTACATAATCCAAATGGCATTCATCTATAAGCAAATGTGCCATAAGGACATGTAAAAGTGGTCATTTCCTGATCTTCTAGAGCTATTGAAATTTGATTGTATCCCGAATAACCATCCAAGAAACAATAGAAAGCATGTCCTACTATCCTCTCCAACATCTGATCAATGAATGGCAACGGAAAGTGATATTTTCTTATAGCTGAATTCAATTTCCTGTAATCTATGCACACCCTCCATCCACTCACAACCCTTGTAGGAATTGCTTCCCTTTCGTTATTTTCCATAATGGTCATTCCCCTCTTCTTTGGCACACATTGGATTGGGCTTACCCATGAACTATCTGAGATTGGATAGATTATTTCTGCATCTAAAAGTTTGACCACCTCCTTTTTCACCACTTTTTGTATATTTGGGTTAATCCTTCTCTATCTTTCAATGGTTGGTTTGTATCCTTCCTCCATTAAGATTTTGTGCATGCAGTATGAAGAGCTTATACCTTTAATGTCGGATATTTGCCAACCAATTGTTTTCATCCTCTTTCTTAGTATTTTCATAAGCAACTCCTATCAATTTTAGGTGAGTTCAAAGGATAACCACAGGTAAAGTTTGGTCCTCTCCTAGAAAAGTGTACCTCAAATAATTGGGTAAAGGTAAAGGTTTTAAATTTAACTTTGGTGGTTTTACGATTGAAGGTGGTGTAGGTTCAGTGTTTGGTAATTGTATATGGGGTAAGTGAGTTTAGTGTTTGAGGTGTACTTCATTTAGAGTGGATTGTACCCAAAAGCACTTCTCAATATTTTCAATTTCCACAGACTTTGCCAACCTCCATCGTTGGACTTCACTTACACATTCATCCACAATATCAACTCTTAAACACAAATCATTGTTAGAGGGATATTTCATACCTTGATAAACATCAAACTTATAACTTTTATCTCTTACTCATTGTGTGAGTGGTCCATCATAAACATCAATTATGGCTTTTACAATGTAGAGAAAAGGCATACCAAGGATTAAAGGAACATCTTCATCCTCTTCAAAATCTAGAACTATAAAGTCAACTGGAAAAATGAATTTCCCAGCCCTGACTAACATATCTTCTACTATGCCTTCTGGTTCCTTCACTATTCTATATGCAAGCAGCAAGTGGACGCTTATGGATTTTGCCTCTCCTAATCCTAATTTCTTGTAAATTGACAAAGGCATAAGATTAATTAAAGCTCCTGAATCACATAAAACTTTTTGAAATTTTAAAATTCCTACAGAGCATGGTATAGTGAGACTCCCTGGATGCTTCCTTTTTAAAGGAAGTTTATTTGAGATTATTGCACTATACTCTTTTGTAAGTGTGACTGTCTCAAACTCTTGCAACTTCTTTTTGCTAGAAATAAGCTCCTTCAAGAACTTTGCATGTTTGGGCATTTAAGAGAGACATTCTACTAGAGGCATATTGATGTAAAGTGACTTAAACCTTTCCAAGAATCTTGCAAATTGTTGGTCGTGCTCTTATTTCTTCAACCTTTGGCTTTGGCTTTTCTTGTTTTTCATTTTGAACTTTCGGCTCCTTCTCCACTTGGGCTTCAACCTATGCATCTTTTTTCTCTTTCTCCCCTTCCTTCTGCTTCTTCTTATATTCCATTGTAGCTTTTGGAGTTTGGATCTCTGTTTCGCTTCTTAATGTAATTGCTTCAGCTACTCCTTTGGATTCTTCTCGGTGTTACTTAGTAATGAACCTTGGTTTCTCATCGATAAGGAGTTTGCCAATTGCCCCACTTGTATCTCTAAATTATGAATAGAGGAAGAGTGATTTTTAAACATTTGTTCAAATCTACCCTCCATCCTCTTTTGAGCTTCATCTTGTTGATTCATTTTTGCTAAAATTACATCTATGAACTTTTTCATCTTGCTTTCCTAAGTGTACCCTGAAGTCTACTGAAATGAGATTGATGATACTAAGCATTCTGACCTCCAAAACGTGATGGTGTTTGTGGTCTCCACTGGTTATTTCCTTGATTGATCCAAGAGAAATTTGGATGGTTTCTCCAGCTAGGATTGTAGGTGTTGTTATGCACTTGGTTCTGCTGCCCCTTGAAGTTTTTCACATAGTTGACACTTTCCATGAGTAATTCTTGCATCATTTGGCATTCTATTATGGGATGACCTCCTTGACATAATTCACGAGAGGAGGACAAGGAAGAGGTAGAGATGGCATTGATACTCATCTTGTCAATCCTCTTAGATAACAAAACATCTATTTTTGCATTGAACATGGTTAAACTGTCAACTTCAAGTGATCCTCCTTTCTTGGAAGTAGCCCTCTCATTAGTCCAGAGACTTTGTATGTTTGCCATTTCCTCGAAAAGGTCCAAAGCTTCTTCAGGCGTCTTTGACATGATGGTTTCTCCAACTACTACATCTATATTCACCCTCACTGATGGGTTGGAACCTTTTATAAAATGATTAAACCAAATCCCATGAAGGTATCAATTGAGGTGGACATTATCTTTGAAGATCATTAAACCTATCCCAGCACTCGTAGAAGCTTTCACCCTATCTTTGATAAAAAGAATTGATCTCATTTTTAATCTTCAAGACTTTAGCTGGTGGAAAGTATTTGTTAAAGAAGGCAGTGTAGAGTTATTGCCAAGCATTGATGGAGTTAGGTGGTAATGTAAACTACCTCTTGGCTCTATCCATAAGGGAAAATGGAAAAAGAATAAGCCGAATTGCTTTGGGTTACACTCCATTCTTCTTAAAGGTAGAAAAATACTCTAAGAATCGAGTCATTTGACCAATCAGATCCTCGTGTGACAATCCACTAAATTATGAATTTTGAATCATGGTGAGTTTGATCTCAAAGTTGTTTGCTACAACCGCCGGCGTCACAATCAGATTTTGATGACCTTGGACATTAGGACTCATATAGTCCCTCATAGTCCTTTGTCCATTTTGAACTGGATGCTGATTTCTTTCTTCTTCCGGTCCATTCATCCTGTTTCTTTGTTGTCTCCTTCTTTTTCACACTCCCCTTTCAGGCTTTAAATCAAGTGGTATGAGTGGAACTCCTTGCTTTCTTGCACTATGTGTTGTGTGCATGCATTAGCATAAGTCCTTGTAATTACCACACATGAAAACAAAATTAAAAATATTGTCTAAATCAAACAACATAAAGTTCGTAACAATATCAATTTTGGTAATCCCCAACAACGGCGCCAAAAACTTGATGTGCGAAATTCGTAAGCGTACGAAGTCGGTTCAAGTAGTAAATAAGATATCATCCTATAGAGATTGCAAATTGAGTATTGAAATACTAAAAGTGTTTGTTTATTTAAACACTGAATTTTGGTTTAAAAATCTAGTACAAAAAAAAATTCAATTAAAATTTAACAATCAAATAAAAGCTAGGGTTCTTATTCTTAATTCAAGTTATTCTTAAAATAGATTAAATATCTAAGTGTTAAACTAATTTTAATTCAATTTGAAAGCATTTTTAAAATTATAGATTTTCTTCTCAGATAAACCTATAATTAATTAAGTAATATTAACACCAAGTTTTATAGTTCTCACTAACTAAGTGTTTCTCAAACCCAATTTTAAATACAATATTTTAATCAATATTAGCCACTTAAATGTCTCTTAACTAAGTAAGCAACTAATAGGTTATTGTTAAATCCAATAGAACCTATCTCTCAATCAAGTTCTAAAGTTTAAATTCAATCTAAGGGTGATCAAGCCTAAGATGGCATTAAGTTTAACAATAACCAAAGAATTAAGATTAAAAACTTAGATTCAATCACAATTTGCAAATGGTTGAATTGAAATAAGAACCCTAAAAATATACTTAGCTACTCATGTTGAAAAGAAGAGAACAAGATGAAGTACAGAAGGAAATACTAATCATTATTAATCTAAAAAATAATAACAACAGAGTTTAATAAAGAAACCCTCTTTTACTGCTTCCAAAAGCTACAATGGAAGGTCTTGTTCCTTTAAAACTTTAAAACTGATTCTCTAACTCAACAATAAAAAGATTGTTCTCAAATCAACCAAGATGATCAAATGCTCTCAAGGAGGCTCCCTTTTATAGACCTTAGCCCCCATTAACTCTCAAGTTTGTTATAATTTAAAATCCTTGAAACCCCCCAAATCAACAGCTCAAAATTCGAATTTGAAAAGCTGTTGTAACAGCTTGCACAGCTGTGCACACCCATGCGCATGGCTACGCAAGAACAGTCTTCTTTGTGCTGAATCAAGTTGCATGGTTGTGTAGCAGGGTGAGCATGACTGTGTTGGATTTCTAGCAATTAGGCATGGTTGTGCGCACCTAGGCACGTGGCTGCGCAGGAACAAACTGCTTTTAAAACTCTACTTTTCTTTAAGGATTTGACTTGTGCTTCCTCTAAATCCTATTTTTGACTTATTCAAATCCTTCAACTACCTCCCATGCATCCTTATTTCAAAATTTAAATAAAGATTAACTAAATAAACTTAAAAATCAACAAAATCAATTAAATCCTAACAATTAAACAAAATTAACAAAATTAAATAAAAGATCTTTAAATTAACTAAAAATGCAACTAATTAGATTCTAATCCTATGGAAAAGGGTGTTCAAAATACAAGATTTTTCACACTCATCAGTTGGAATGATAAAGCTCCGAAGTTAAGATTGAGCAAGGATGAATCTACAACTACACCTCTAAAAAAAGATAGATATAATTCAGGTAAGTGGTAGAGCTTTCAAGTTTTTAAACATTTTATTTCTTCATCAATGCATAAGCAACACATTCATTAAATTCATTGACAAAGCACACAACCAAGATGATAAGAAAGGCATGATAATATATAGGCGTGAGTACATGTCGAGTGAATCTTAGGATTGAAAAATCTCCAAACCATGTCAAATTAGATGTTGCTGTTGTTGTATAAATTTTGGGTTATAATTTATTTGGACCTTTATAATCTTTCTTGGGTTTTATTTAGATGTGGAAAAGATGAAAGAAAGGTTTGCTCAACTACTTTTAGGAAAGGAAAGGGTGTTTGTTATGCTCTAGCATTGTCAAATGCCACTACAAATCTACTTGGTATGTTAAATATTGTTAAGGGGTCATGTTCTTACCCTTCTTGAAGCAATTAGAGGTAACAAATATAATGTTAAATGGTTGCAACTCTTAGTTCATATGTCTTGAGTAATAGTTGTTGCTTTAGTTGAGGCACATAAGTGAAATAGTCATTGGACTAGCACAAACAGGAACTTCCAGCAGTAATTTTGGCTATGTATAAATCAATATATGATACTACACTAAGGAGTCTTTTTTGCAATAATTATCATGATGGTGGTCAAGTTTCTGATTAGCAATTGCCTTTGCATCAATATTAGTGCGAGAACCTTCATTTTATGAGGGGGGAGACCAACACAAGCTTTTAACTATCTGGTAAGTTTGTCGAATGGGGACATATTACAATTGTTATCAGGTTAATCTCCTCCATATAAGCTTTTATTTTATAGCATTTGAACAATAATTAAACAATAATTATTCCTTTATAAATTTAAAAAAATCAAGATACACTTCTCTTTTATTAAAAATGAAGAGACATTCATATTTAATGTATTTTTTATTAGGAGATTTTGTAAAATGAAGAGACATCAATATTTAATATATTTTCCTTTAAGATAAACAAAGAGACATATTTTTCAAAAAATAATTAATAGACATTCTTCTCAACTTACAATTGAATAAATAAAAAACTATTCAATACAATGTAACAATCATTAATGTTAATTAATTAATCATTTAATGTACAAGTAATTATCATATTTTCATGTTCTTGCAAAGCACTTTATTTATTTTAATTAATTAATCATTTATGTTCATTTATAATGTATAATTAATTATCATATTTTCATTTTTTTGCAAACCACTTTATTTATTTTATGTTCATCTTTATCATCACTAACATTTCTATATCCCTTAATTTTTTTCTTAGTCTTTTCATCTTTTATCTTGTAATTTTTTTTTCAGCTGCCTTCCTCAATCTTCAAGGTCAGTTAACTCCTTCAAAATGCAATTTCATAAATTATATTCATTTCATATCAACTATGAAAGTGCTAATTCATATCTTCTTTACTTAGTAAATATTATATTACATGATCTACAATATATATATATCTTTTCATCTTTTATCTTTAATTTTTTTTTCAGCTGCCTTCCTCAATCTTCAAGTTTAGTTAACTCCTTCAAAATGCAATTTCATAAATTATATTAATTTTATATCAACTATAAAAGTGCTAATTCATATCTTCTTTACTTAGTAAATATTCTATTACATGATCTACAATAATATATATATATTACCAATTATAATTGTTCATCATAAGTGCTATTGTGCTCTGAAGTCTTTTTTCATTAACCAAAATGTTCACAAGGTGACTAAAATAATATGATTTTCCATATTTCAATAGTTTCATGTAAAAAAAGATATATCTTATGTCTTATGGAGAATTCTTTTAATATTAACATAGAGAATTACATGAAATTATTTTGTTATATTATATAAAAAATTTGTATTTTAAATTTATTTGCAATGTAACTCTAACTACTTATTTATTTTATGATGAATTTGCCACAATTCCTATTGCTTTTTAGATAGGTGTTTCTTGAAATGTCTCAATTAGTTAATTCCCAATTATATTCCAATAATTACACCCTTTTTAAAGAAAATTTTTGATATTTACCTTAAACTGAGGTAATATGCTTAAAAAACAAAATCCTTAACAATGGAACTCCATCGTTCAAAAAAAATTTTGTTCACAAAATTACATCATTTTACACAAATGCTTATGTGTTTTTTTGTCCCATAAATTTCATTTGCTTTACTTACTTGCCTCTCTGTCATAAAAATATGAGAAGGATTAAGATCAATTGTGTATAAGTTAGAATATTATACACAAAATATTGCATAGAATTTTCATTGTTATTTCATAAGCTTATAAATAACAAAATTGTTGTGTTTTTTTACACATAAAATATCACCTTAGCCAATATTATAATTCAACCACCACTGAAAACTTAGATATCTTAACAAGGTATTATGTACAAACAAAAGGAAACAACAAGAGGTAAAATTTTAAGCGTTAGTTCATCAAACAATTTACTAACTAAAAAATTTACCTAATCAATTTATAATTTCAAGAATAAAATTAATTATCTATATGTTTCTATTTTTTTAAAAATAACTTCTTATTTATAAATATATTTCCATGTTTTATGTTCCAACTTATGTTTTATCTATATGTTGCCTCAATTTTTCTAATAAACGAAATATTGTTTAATTGCTCTTTTAGTGTCTTCTTATTTTTACAAAATTAACTTCTTATTCTTTCTCATTTACAGTTTCAAATACCGCAAGTTTAACATGGATCTGAAGACTTTTGAGTTCAACAATATAATTATAATAAATTCAAGTCAATAGAAAATGATCAAAAGAGGTTGTTAACAAAAGAATATACAAGGTCTATACATATATGGGATCTACCTCTACTTCTACAAATTAAAATTCACTGAAGGTGTCAAAATGCTACAACAATCGCACAAGCTCAAAAACTTACATGCAACATTTACATCAGCCATGATCCAACATATCTTAAATATTTCTCGATGACCAACTTTACTTTTGAAAATCATTAAACAACCTCATTCTAAGAATATCCTCCAAAAACTTAGATAAACATTTCTTAAAAGGGTAACTTATCCATTCTTCACAATAAAACATCATAATAGATTATTGTGTCAACAAAAATTAGCAACACATTAGAAAAGAAATATGAGATTCCAAGTTCATGTGATTATGATTATGAAGTAATTAGTTGCATAAAATGTATAGCAAATATAGAAGTTTTTACTATTTTATCATTCGATAATTGCTAAATAATTATCTTCATGCAATTTATTTTTTTAAATAAAAAATATGACTAACATTATCAACTTATTATTTTTCTTATTATTTTTTAAAAAATTAACTCCAATATATTATTATCTATAACTTTATTTTATATTTTATAATAAAATATTATTAAAATAATTATTCTTCCTCATCTACTAGTTTTTAATATATGTGCTTCAATTTTTTTGAATAAAATTTTTTTTTGAGTGCTTATTCCTTATTGCATGTGGAAATGGGAAAAGAATTTACCTTTGTGTTTTTTTTGAAACATCTGATTTCATTAAACACCAGCAAGCCAGCGAAAAGGAGAAATCTCAAATGCCATAGATGAAAACCTAGTTAGATAAATCCTGTCTCTTACAGAATATTGAAAGGCAAAAGAATGAGAAAGCAAAATCGATAGTTCATACAAATAGAGTTGAAAAGCTAATAGAGATAAGAAAAAAAAAACAAAGTTCATGAGTCTAGTTAGATATCCTAAGATATTCAGAGACAAAGTTGATGGTCCTTTGAATTTTCAGACCACCAGATGTGTATAGCTTAGATCTGCAGTAGCACTTTGATTACCACACAATCTGCTCCTCCCTTTACAAAGTGTGAGATCTTGCGTAGAGTGAGGATTGGCAATTTCTTCTGCTCCGAGCACTCTGATCATCATTCTTGTCTTCTTTTTCTTCTCTTCTCTAGCTCACTTGGTTTCTTATTTTATTTTTACTCTATCAAACAACTATTAGATTGAGAACTAGACTCAAACTAAGAGGTAAAAGAAATAGGCAACAAAAAGTTAGATTTTAGGGTGGTTTTTAGCTAAAAGATTGACCAAAAACTACCCAAACACCTAAATTAGTAAAAAAAAATTACGATAAAGATGATGAACAATGCTTTTTTCTCTCAACGGCTTTTTTTTGTCATGGGAGAATGACCATTATGGGGGGATTTTGTGTATTACTTGTTAGATGTGGTCTGAAAGTTTAGGCCCATATTTAATATTTAATTTGGTTTCCTATTTGGTTAGGGTTATTATTTAATAATGAAATAAATATTAGCCATTGATTTTGGTATTTGATGGACTTACCGAATTTAAAGTTATCAATACATATAAATTGGTCGTCTCTCCACCTATTAGGGTTAACAGACTAAAATCCATCTAATTCCCTACTACGTGAAAATTAAGGTTAAGGGAGAGAAACCAATTTAACCAAAACCCAAATTTGATTCAAATCTCTTTACGATATGATGAATTTCGCATTAAGTAATATTTTTATACTCTATTTATGTAACAAATTATTTATTTAAGATTCTATATTTTATGATCATGTTTGTTTTACATGATGATTATGTTAGTTTAACATCCATAACTTCACTGTGCACCTAACTCCAAGCTTTGAACACTTTTCCATTTTTGCCTTTCATTTCTCACACAAATATTACGTTGCATGAAAAAGAAGAAGAAGAAGAAGAAGAAAAACAAGACGAAAAATAAGAAGAAGCTTTTAAAATCAAGAAAGCTTATCTTCAAGATATCACTCTACCCATTTCATCTCCTCTAATTCTTGAGAACTCACTAGCTTAAAGAAGATTGCAAAAGCTATAGCTTTGTCAATGGGGAATTGTTTATTCCTTTTCAATTTGGAGATAGAGTTGGGATCAAGATTGGTTAGAACTCATCTCTCTTTCTTTATTCTTTCATTCTAGTTAATGATCGTATCTAAAACATTGTGTTTTTTTTTTAAGTTTTAGCTATATGTTGACATCCACTGCCACATCAGAAGCACCTATTGCATCTCATTTTTCAGTGTTATCTCCTATCTCTGAGCTGCCTCTTCTTGACCCATATCATCTAACTGGGAAATAATCACTAAAATTTGGGTTCACTATGTAACTGAGATCAATTCAAGAACTGTAAGTCCTTGGTTGATACTCAATTTGATGAATCTATAAGTCCTTGGTGTATGTTACTGTCGTCTACCCAGTTCCAAAGGTTAAAAGAGTTGGTGACTCGATGAGACGGGATCTTGTCACAGAACTATAACCGATTCTGGTCTTGTAACTTCTTGTTGTTGGCTTGTATAATAACAGAACTATATATAAACTAATATGCATACCCAAATAAATCTCCCTAGCTAGCTAGCATCTATGTTGTTAAAGTTGGTTTCATCTTTTGATCATCTATCTATGTGTAAGATCTTACTTTGGATAGTATATATATATATTCATTGTGTGATTCCCTGCAGATATGATATTATTAAGCATTGAGGAATTAAATGCATAAATGGATGCATGTAGGGAAAGAAAATTTCTTGGCAAAGGAGCATTTGGTACTGTTTATCGTTGAATAATCAGTGAGAGGTTGGAAAGAAACATCAATGGGCGGTAAGTAGCTGTTAAGTTATTTCGCAACAAAGATGAAAGAGCAAGAACTCATTGGTAGGTATAATTTGTATTATTTAATTCTAACTTTGCTTTGTCACTTTATTTTTTTGCCTAAATTCAATTCCACCTTTGCATTATTAGTTAATGAATGTATGCTATTGATGTTGCTAAACACACAGCTAAATAATCATCCCAAGTTACCTTGATCTGTAACACTTGATTGACCTCCTCCTGAGGAGTCTTTGATAGAGAAGTTCAAAATTGGCAATGATTGATCTTATGTGAAGGGTCTGCATATGGGTATGTTCTTTCTATTTTTACTTTATTCATAAGCTCACACTTGCATGCTTTATAGATTTTGACAAAAAGTATCATGCATCAACTCCACTCATCAGTACCCTCTAACATACTAACATCTTTGGTCCCAAAAAAAAAAAAACTCCACTCATCAATACCCTTTTCTCGAAGACCGGATCTCTATCTTGGAAAATCGATTCTTGTACATTTCATGATCATTTGATAGGACTTTATACCAGTAAGTCAACCCTTTCGTTAATGAGTGAGCCCTGTACTGACACAGAGTCTTGCTGGCCCTATAATGTTCCTAGCTAGCCTTTTGTAGGACAGAATTTGCAAAATCGTATCAATTGACTTTCGGGCTAATTGAACCATGGCCATAATATGTTAAAATGAAGTTGGTTCATAGCTCTATAACGGGTGTTATAAGTTATACTTGTAACACGACAGTTTTCAGCTCAAAATTCATCGTTTAAGGTTTTATATTTTAATTTGAACTTTTATGTTTATTTTTGAATTTTTTTGGTTTTTTATGTTTTCATCTAGGGTTTTTCTTAGATACTATTTATTTGTCGCTTTGAGATGTTTTCAGACAGTTTTCTTGAATTGTTGAATGAAATTTCTATTTTTTCTCAAATTTGGTATTCCATTGTGAATCAACGAATTCCTGGATGTCTATTTTCTAGTATTCGTATCGAATCAACAGGTTATAGAAGGTTGCTAGATGGCCATTCGTGCTTGAATCAATGGCTTGCAACAATTATCCCTTTTAACCTAAGCTTGTCTACATCAATGTTGGTCCAAGAACATTGGAAACCATTCTTGCTTGTATGATTGGATCTTGCCATTCGGCAAGGTAGATAGGGCTATAGTCAGTCTATAGATAGTGGCAGTAGATTCTTTCAAAGGTAACAGAGACATAAATCATATACTTGGTTGCCTGAAATTTTGAAATGGAAGAAAACTTTGATCATGCAAATTTTTCTACGCAGCATAGTAAACAAGGGATAGTGCTTTTATGTGAAATGAAAACACTTTTTGGTTTCATGTTTCTTTTTTTTAAAAAATTTCTAGGAAAAAACTTGATATCTTATTTACTGTGTTTCTCGGGTTCACCACATTTACTGAAACGTCCTCAATGTTATAGGTAATAAAAAAAAGCGAGTAGCAAAAATGTAAGAAGAAAAAGATTTTATCTTGTACATATAGCAATATGATTGTTCATATCATTAACAGTGAAGCAGTGATGTATTGCATAACAATGTATTGCACAATATTGTTAGTTTTTTCCTTTTAAATTAAGGGCAATAGGAATTGAATCCTATATCTTAAGATGCCCTTGAAGAAAAGTTACCATTTGATTACTTCGTCACTAGTGTTTATATTTTTAATATATGTTTGGTTTCTCTACTAATTACTAATAACCTCTTTTAAAGTGTGTAATAGTGCAACCAATCAATCTCTGTTAATTAAAATTACAAATAAATCAAAATTTTTGAAATAAAATTTTAACTTATGACTATAAGACCCTAAAGAAGTCCACCTAATTCTATCTAGAATAATTAGGTTCTTATGATTATAAGATTGTAGAGATAATGATCCCAAACTGTGTATACTATGAGAGTGGTAAACTTCATATTGCTCCCCTTCTAAGTGCAATTAGGATGATGCTGAGTGTGATTTAATTTTCTCATTAATTGAATTTATTGTGTGCATGTAATTCTTTGAAGGTTTTGTTTACTTTTATCTGTTGAGCTTTGGTTTCATACTAATTGCTTTATTTTCTTTAGTTCTGTATTTGATACTGTAGCAGAGGGTGATATCGGTCTATTTTTCAGGCTGAAAAAGAATACTTACCCCGCTTGCTGCATCAGAATATCATTCAATTGATTGGCTACTGTGAAGCTCTAGAAAGGTTATATCTTGTTTATCCATTCATGGAAAATGGAACTGTCTTGAGTAAATTAGCTAGTAATTTCCAATTTCATGTTCATATCCTCTTATCGCTCACCTTATGAAAAGTAATAAATTTTAATATTGTTGAATTATTGTCGTGAGAATTTGAATTCTATTTCAAATTTAGAGCTTTTATAATTCTCAGAAAAATACAAATCAAACCCCCTTTGATTGGAGTTTTATTTTTCTTTGATATAACAATAACAATTATAATAAACAAATGTATAGTTTTTACTGTTATTATTTGTATAGTTTTTACTGTTATTACTTGCCTTGTTTTTTTAGGTCTTGACTAGAGTAGAACCCTAAAAATTATGAAGGGGACAACAAGTGCAATTTAGGTGTTACATGGGCAAAATCCTCCACTCATCCATAAGGATTTAAAGCTGAACAACATTTTGTTGGATAAGGTTATTTAATCATACACATTTATATAATACAAAACCTGATAAGTATATAATTGATTACTGCCTTAATTTCATAAATTAACCACTGAATACTACTGCATTTGAATAGGATTTTACTCCAAAACTAGCTGATTTTGGTATGGTTACTGCAGAGGATATACATACACAATCAAGTAAGTGTGCTCATGCTCATGAACATTGCTAAATTAATTACTTTACTTTCATCATCCCACTGCACACTAGCCTCTGGTTTAGGTACAAAATACTATCGTAATCGTCTAAATAATTAGACATTCCAATCCATAATCGCAATGACTCAATTGCAAGAGTAAAACTCTCCCAACTGAGCTATATCCCCTGAATCAAGGGGAGCTTGTATAAAAATGTCAAAGATTTTTTCTATTCTTTCTTCACAATAATTATAATTATAATAAAGAAAACACCAATTACTGTATCAATCAGGATTAATAATTTTTTCCATTTTCATTTATTACAAAATCAAACTAATACTTTTAATAGATTGAACATAAAAAGACCATACAAAATAATGCAATTTCTTCCAGCGAAATCCAATGATTAATCATATTACATGATTAGTAAAAGTTAATTATTTTGTCACCAGGAACAAGACCAGATGATATTTACAGTTTGTGAGTGATGATATTACAATTGATAATGAAAGAAGAGAATAGCTTCATTGCCTAGAGTTGGATTTTGGCACATAACCACTCGGGCGAGCAAAATTTACACGCAAAAAAAAAATGTAGTGCATTTCGCATTAACAAACGCATGATGCTCCGAAAGAGATGCCATTGTTGTAACAGAGCTTACATTGGACTGTGTGAAGGCTAAAGCAACAGAGCGCCCAATGATTGCTGAAGTCACACTTAGATTTGCAAATTTATAAGGCAAAAAAGGAAACTAATTACCATTACGAAAATGAATTATGTATTCAAGTTGTATATGATATTTTATATGGCATATAGCCACCTTAGCAAACTTTTGGAATTCTTTTTTCATCATAAGATTTTAATTTAAGATGCAGCAATGTCCAAGGAGTATATAATCCTATGTCGTAATAACATTTGTTGGTTCAAGTAAGGAGTTTTCATTCTCTTAAATAACATTTCGGGTTTGAATATTATGCATAAAAAAAAACATGTTGAGAGAGTTTTGTCTTCTTGTGAGTCTACCTCAGGCAAACTTTAAATTACTTGAAGAGTCTTATTACTACCGGAACATCATATGCCTGACTAGGACTTAGCTGAAAAAGTAAAGTCCAGTATGCTTTGAAAGTTCATTACTATAAAAAAAGAAAAATATGGTTGCCAACTCTTATTTGCGCAAGTAAAATGAATACACAAGAAGTACGGGCGCATGTGTATATATATATATATATATATAT
>CATIWM010713037.1:0-18078 GCA_949671775.1 Mallotus repandus
ATGGGCAAGAACAAGGCAACAAGCACAAGCGCAATCGACAAGGCACACGATAAGAAGATAATGGGGCTACTTGTGTTATTCATCATAGAAGGCAATACATCGATTCAGACACTGTGCTCCCCAAGGTGTAGGCAGGGGGGAACCTACCCAAGAGAAGTGCACACACCCAACATCTATAGTGCCTAGATCTCCGGCCCTTGGCCTTCGATGACTAGTCACTCCCCCCTAAAGAGCATAAGGAGCACAATAGCCTGTGGTAGGAGGAGACATCACAATGTTCCAGCCATCACTATTCTATAATTACATAAAATAAAATAATTATGAAATGTCTAAAATACCTCTATGATTACAAAATGCTACCCCTTGACAATAAGGGGAGTGGTTTATATTTGAAAGAAAAAAAAATTAGAAAAGTTAGTTTTGAAAATTTTTTATGTCAACGACATTTTTGAAAGTTTTTTTCATTTTTAATATATTTATGTAAATAATCCATATTAAAATTAAAAAGGCTTTCTAATCCAATCAACATGGACATAAATCAACTATAAAAATATTATAATCCACAAATAATTTTATTGTAAATTATTTTATGGATTCATATTTATATTACAATATGGATTAGAGATCCATCATACGTGTGAATTAAAAAAATATATATATATTTTTAATAACGTTTTTAGTTTTTGAAAGTTAATGGCTGTTAACTTTAATTTTCAGTCAAGAATGTTTCCTTCTTTTTTTTTTTGCTGCTTTGAGAGATTTTCTTATTCAAATCTCTCCTTCTTTTGGATGTTTTGAGAGATTTGGGTTTGAGAATCTCGTTTGATTTTTGTTTGCCGTTCTTTGATTCTTCTTCTTATTTTTTCTTTGTTGTTTTTCAATTCAAATCTCTTTTTGTTGTTGTTCATAGGATTTTCTTGTTTTTCTATTCAAATTTCTTCTTCTTATTCTTCTGCGTTTCATATATTTTGTGTGTTATGGCAATAGTAGGTGTAAAATTGTCTACATGTTCATTACTACATATGTACAGGTTCATTATTTATTCATTGTAGGTTCGTTAGTATTTGTCTACAAGTTCATTATTGTTTCGCCTACAAGGTAATTAAGAATGAACTGTAGATCCATCACTACTTGTGCATATGTTCATTAACAATAAACTATAGATTCATTACTACTTGTGCACAAGTTCATTAACAATGAACTATAGGTTTATTACAACTTCTGCACAGGTTTATTAACAATGAACTTTAGGTTCATTATAACTTGTCTAC
This sequence comes from Mallotus repandus, assembly GCA_949671775.1. Classification (NCBI taxonomy): domain Eukaryota; kingdom Viridiplantae; phylum Streptophyta; class Magnoliopsida; order Malpighiales; family Euphorbiaceae; genus Mallotus; species Mallotus repandus. The sequence goes on from CATIWM010713037.1 coordinate 1,272, forward strand.
AGGTTCATCAATAATGAATAGTACATTCATTATAACTTGTGAACAGGTTCATTAACAAATGTTCATTAGAACTTGTGTACAGTTTCCTTAACAATGATCATTACAACTTGTGCACAAATTCATTAACAAATAAACAATAGGTTCATTAGAACTTGTTTACAGGTTCCTTAACAATGATTATTACAACTTGTGCACAGGTTCATTAACAAATGAACAGTTGTCTACAGGTTCATTAATAATGAACAATAAGTTCATCAACTATTATGTTATTGTAAATTTAAAAACTGATGAACTTATACTTGATAACTAATGAAACTCTGAGTTTCAACTAATGAACGTGTGAGTTTATAACCAAACAAACAAACAAAACTAAGAGAAGCAAAATTGTACACAGAACAAACATAATGAACATGCACTCTATAGCATATGAACCTCTGAGTTTACAGTAATGAACCTTTATGTACAAACTAATGAATTTATACATTTTAACCAAACAAACAATTAAAACTAACTGAAACTAAATGATGAACATTCAGTTAATAAGTATGAACCTACATGTTTTTAACTAATGAACCTGTATTAATTGAGTAATAAATCTATATAGTATAATGAATCTATATAGGACAATAAATCTATGGAGTTAAAACTAATGAAACAAAAACATAGAAACCATAGTATTTAAAATTGGTGAATCTATAGTTGATTATAAATGAATTTGCATGATTTAACTAATGTACTAATGTACCTACAATATTTAACTAATTATGAATCTAATGAGTCGTGCGTTTGATAAGTTAACTATCGTTAAAAAAAAAAAATAGGCGAGCATTTTTTCATGCTTATTATATGTGTTATAAACTCCTAGTCCATATTGCAATATGGATACTGGTCTATAGTATAAAAATTGTGATTTTATTGATGTTATAAAAAATTGATTTTTTTTAAAAAGTTGTGTTATATAATTTAGTATTTTTATCATATTTACGACCATGTGGCCTACAAAATTTATATCCATAAAATTGAACTTTTAGTGATGTTGGAGATGAAACTTGAATCCCAATAGCAATACTTTTGTCACTCAAATTAAACCTCCAATTTATCATATGTTTATAGTGAGTGATAAAAATAATAAGTATTTTTTATTCATATGATCCATGAAGTATTGAACTTATCATTTGAATCGAATTTGATGAAAAATATTATTAAAATCATATTTAAATAAACATAAATTATCTACATATTAATTTTTTTTTTCAAATTATTGATATATAAAGCACATTGGTCTGATTAATCCAGTTTGATTCAAACTATGAGGACAATAATTTTTTAAAAAAATTATTTAATGCGACTATTACACTACAATTAAAATTTAAAATATCATTTAAATAAAAATAATATTTAATAATTTCATGTTAAAAATTTTTAGGTAACCAACACTAAAAAATAAAAAAAAATAAAAATATTTTCCGTAAGCAAACAAAGTCTAAATTCCATTAAAGACAAAGCATTTATATTAATGTTATATAATTTGCATGCCTTATTAACACTAACACTTGGGAAATTTCCCCAACACCAAATGGTAAATGACAAGGAGTACTTATGTTAGTTTGTCATAAATGAAACCTAATAAATTAAAATTCAATATTGCTCCCGTAGGCATGGGCCACTTGCACTACATTTTGGTAAATTATTGAAGAAAGAGTTTGAATTAGTACAATCCTTAGGTGATGCATACCCTTCATCTTTAATCTTGGAATGAATATTAAATTTCTAGCTATAGAGACATGTTGCACCGATTTATTTTTTCAGACATAAAAACAAACTTGAAGCTTCTATTCGAGCAGCAGAGTCCTGTGTCTAATAATTACGAGCCTGATAATTCTTCCTGAGTAGTTGGCCATAATTCAGAATAGGATGATGTAGGTGTCGACGGGCTGTGTCGGCAGTGAAATGGAAATAGAAGGGAAAGAAAGAAAGAAAAAATAAAAATTATTTACTTTTTTTTTAACCATTATAAATTGTGGGGAGAGAAGGGCGGTTTGATGCCGAATATCTCTATTAAATGTGTGAAAATTTGACCATTTCATCAAATAATGCAGACAAAAATTATTGTACTTGGGACCAAAAAGAAATGTTATCCACGATAGAATTAAGGGAAAATCATCTTTTATTATATATACTGTGATTTCATTGGTAAGTATAGAATATTTATATATAATTTAAATATTAATAAATTACATAATATAAATACTTATTTTTCAAATCAAATAAAAATTATTCACAAATCAGCAAATTTATAATTGAATTATATTTTTATAATATTTTTAGAGAAAAGTGAGTATTTGATCACTGTTTTACTCACATTAAATATAATATTTTAAAAATTTAAAAATCTTTCAAAAAAAATTCTAAAGTAAAAATATCATATTCGAGACAAATATATATATATATATACATATTGAACTCCAAAATCATTAATTTCTAAATTTGATAAGTATTTTTTTCTATAATTCTGCATTTACTTTTAAAAATTTATATGTTGAATTATTAAAATTTACAATATTTTTCTATAAAAATACAAAAAAAAATTATTTTAAAATATATATTTTTTAATTCAACTAAAACACTATAATTCTATTATATCTAAAACACCACACTCCTATTCCATTAAAAAAATATTTTCTAATTTACCTAAAAGATCTCTATATATTTTATTCAACTAAAAATATCTTTTACTCTTTCATTTAATGTAAAAAAAAATCTGCCATGTATGTTAAAAATATATGCACTTTTAGAAAAAAAAAAAAACCCAATAAAATTATTATATGTAATGAGTTTTTAGGTGCTTACTTTTATAAATTATTTAATTAATTTATAATTTATTATTTTAAAATAATTTTAAAAATTATATATTTTTACAGTTAGCGCAAATCATGAATTGACGAGTAGTTATATTAAATGCTGAGCTCCAAGATTATTAAGTTCAAAATTTATCAAGTTTTTCTCTTCATATTTTAACATTCATCCCTAAAAATTGACGTGTTGAGTTATTAAAATTCACAATATTTTTCTAAAAAAATAAAAAATATATTTTACAATACGTATGTTTTATTTTATATAAAATATTCTAATTATGTTACATCTAAAATATTACTCTTTATTTTCATAAAAAATTATATCTTTTTTTTAACTAAAACATCCTTTTTCTCAATTATTTTTTATTTTTTCTTTTCTTTTATTATTCAATTATTATCATTACTATACATATTAAAAATATATATATACTCTTAATAAAAAATAATAAAAAAATATTTCAATAAATTTTTTAATTTTAATTTTTATATTTAATTAAATTATAATTATAATTTATTAAAATTATTTAATAAATTATTTTAAAATATATGTTATTTTTGCATGAATTTAAGACTAGTTTAAATTTAAAATTTATTCCATATGACGGGTGGTAAAGAAAGTTGGATAAATTTAAATTTGATGTATCCTTGTTCCTTATTCCTTAGTGGCTTATATTGGTTTGATTACTGAAAAAGCATGAATCCTTGCTGAAACCATAATAAAATATTTCCTGGGTAATTCATATAAAAAAATATTCTGAAACTTTTTTAGTAATTAATAATAATTATTTTAGATAAAGAGAACATTTGGAGGATCCAACATTTAATTATAATAATATAAAGTTGCAACAGAAGGATATATATTTGTATGGACGATAAGGATATATATTATTTTAGCATTCTCATGTATTAAAGTACAAGAGAAACTTAATATTATGCTACTAATACATTGATTTTCTTCAGGACATAAAAAGAAAAAAAATTGCTATTGGTAATTCATTTATGTTGCATGCATGCAACGTTGGAAGTTTAGTGGTGTCCGATTCCACCACCCCCACCACCACCAAATCCGCCTCCTGCACCACCACCAGCCCCTCCACCAAACCCACCTCCCGAACCTCCTCCTACTCCTCCTCCTTTGCCGAATCCACCACCTCCACCAAAGCCACCTCCTTTCCCAATGCCTCCACCTACTCCACCCCCTTTACCAAAACCTCCACCTGCTCCAGCACCACCACCTCCACCAATCCCTCCTCCTGCACCACCTCCAAATCCACCACCTTTTCCAATCCCTCCTCCAACACCGCCACCTTTGCCAAAACCTCCACCAGCTCCCCCGCCTTTGCCTATACCACCTCCAACACCACCACCAACTCCACCTCCCTTACCAATTCCTCCACCAATGCCACCGCCTTTTCCTATCCCACCTCCAAGGCCACCGCCTTTTCCTATCCCACCTCCAAGGCCACCGCCTTTTCCTATTCCACCGCCAATGCCTCCACCTTTTCCAATTCCACCACCAATGCCGCCACCCTTTCCTATTCCACCACCAATGCCGCCACCCTTTCCAATTCCGCCACCTAAGCCGCCACCCTTTCCAATGCCGCCACCAAAGCCACCACCCTTGCCTATGCCACCTCCACCGGCTCCACCACCTCCAAGGCCACCGCCTCCGCCAGCTCCACCACCTGCACCACCTCCAAAGCCACCACCTCCTCCAGCTCCACCACCTGCACCACCTCCAAGGCCACCACCTCCGCCAGCTCCACCACCTGCACCACCTCCAAGGCCACCACCTCCGCCTACTCCACCACCTGCACCACCTCCTCCAGCTCCACCACCTGCACCACCTCCAAGGCCACCACCTCCACCACCACCAATTCCACCGCCACCACCAGCACCTCCTCCGCCACCGAAACCACCTCCAAATCCACCACCCTTTCCAATGCCAATGCCTAACTTCTCTTCCTCATCTTTCCTTACAGACACTACATCTCTAGCAAGCACACTCACTACAAGAACATGGAAGCAGAGCAATGATAACAAAGCAACACTCCCCTTGACACGTACCATTTTTGTCAAAACGATAAGAAGAGATCAGCTCAGTAATGATAAATTGAACACGAACAAGAGGGTCTTTATATATAGCCCCCTTTCAAAATCTGCATTAATTAAATCACCTCCAACTGCTAACTGTTCGTCGCATTTAATGCAAAAACTTCTTCTATTTGACATCACACGCGTTTTGGTGAAGCTCTAATACATCCCCTACGTACTATACTTCCTTCTTTTCACTAAAAGATGATCGTAAGGTAAGGTATCATCATACTTTAAACAAAGTAACATGCAAGTGTTTGTGTTTTCATGTGAGTGTTCTTACAGTACTTCAGAAATTTCTTCTTATAGACAGACCAGTTTAACATAGTTGCGTAGTTAATTTTGTCCATGCATACCAAGGATATACATGACGATGTATGGCGATAAAATTTCTCCATGTCAATGTCAGTATGCAGCTACTTGAAAGTATTGGAGATACTTTTTATTTTTTATTTTTATAAAGTTACATGTCCCTGTTAACATGTATAGACGGATGTAATTATCAAACAACTCCAATTGATTTGCCTCATATTTTCAGTGCGTTTAACCCTGCATATGATGGATAATTTATCATTTTGTCAGGGGATCAAGACATTAGCAGAGATCATAGATTTAATTTTCATTCCCCATAATCTCTCTTTAAAAGTCCATATAATGACAATACTCAAAAAAAGATATTTTTCAACTAGAAATAGAAGTGTAAATTCAAAAAACAAACTTTTATCTTTATGTCGACCACAGATGAAAAAAATTAAGATTAATTTACTAATAAATATTAGCTTTTTCCAAGCTTTGAGGTTTCCATTCTAATTCACAGTTGAAGTTAAATGAATTAAAAACTCAAATTAATTTAAATTGTATTTCAACTATAGTAATTTGTGTGAAAAAAATCATATAACTATAGTAATCGTATACTTGGATGCATACGGAATACATTTAATTATAATATATTGTGGTGATTATCAACAGTATGGACTAGCTGTATTCTTGGTTGCTTTCATGTAAATATTTGTTGACATTTTACTGGATTAACCTCTTGAAAATATTAATTTCTACTTTCTAAATTGCATTTTTTGTTTATAATCGTTATAATCCTGCTCGTGTCTTGATGACAGTATAAAGATAGGAGATCAATCAAATATATAATAAAGTAGTTAAATGATAACTTCTCTTTAAAAAATGGTTCAAATTCTGTCGTAGTTAATTTAAAAGGGGAATATACAGTCTATCACTATTGAGGTTATTTGATCTCCTATTAATAAAAAAAATTTATGATTCAATATTTTACTATTTTATATTTATATTTATAATAATCTTGATAACATTTTTCGTAATGCCTAATTTTTCACTTCTTAAATATCTAAAAATTAAAATTTTAATATAATTTGATTGAAAAGAAAAAAATAAGTTTGTCTATAATAGTATTCAATGGTAGTAATATAAGAAACATATAAAAAAATATGTATTTTTTATATTTTAAATTGACATAAAAATTCTGAGCATTATAAACAATGGCATTCATATTAAATCATGAAAATTTAATTAAGATTAATAATTAATTTTTTTTGGATGCTAAAGAAGAGAAATATTATAAGATGTGATAAATTTTGTCATGTAATTAATATGAATTTAAAAAGTGAATTGTCAAAAAAAAACCTAATTATAAAATAATTGAACCATAGATATTTATTTGTATTTATCCTAAAAAAAACTCATCCTTAATTCTTAAATATATTTATATACCATTCACCTATTCTTGCAACACATCACACTTTCTGTCAACCAATAAGTTTTTCTTGTTAAAAAAAATATTTTTAAAGTTATAAGATTTTTAATTTTAATTTAAAAAAAAAGGAGTACCATAGCTAGCAATGGTGACGAAACGATCAGCAACAGTTTTTATTGCATGTGCCTGGCAGATGAGGTATTTAATTGCAGGGTCTCAAATTTCTTTCACTTTAATTGCAATGGCATACAGCTCTAATGATCAAACGATCAAATCCATATTTATTAATTATCAATTGAAAAATTTTCATACACTTTTCCAATAATCGTAGGACAACATGCCATATCCCCAAATATTTCAACTTCGCATAGCTGTATAACATTTCAGATCCAAGAATCTATATCTTGTTGCAATTAAAGTACCAGCAGTGCCATTACTTTTTATACCTGTTAGGTGCCCCCTAATTAATGCTATTGAAATGGGCGGATTTAATAATTGAAAAAGTAGATAATCAGCTAGTACAAATTTTTGTTATTATTTAAATAATATTTTAAAAGCAAATTATTAATATATGATCATATTCAATTAAATTAATTATTAAATTTTTTTTATTATTTTTATAATTCGACTTATCAATTTAATAACCTCTAAATACCAATTTTTTGAAAATATAAGTATATTTGAGATCGCCCATATAAAATCTTTACATATATACACGCAGGATGATACAAAACCTTGCTAAATTTGACTGCAGTTGGCCCATTATAGAAGGAAAATGAATTAAACGTTCATAGATTGAAAAAAAAAAAAAAACAAAACAAAAGAATAGTCAATTTCGGGATCTACTTATATTTTATACCCCGCAAGCCAAAGGAGTTGTCACTAGATTCCAACAATATATGAAAAGAAGGGCATGAAAATATCAAACATATTTATATGGAGTTCATGATATATACATAAGGTTAATCATAAAAGAGTTTATAAATTTTATAATCTTATCAATTTAGATTTTTAATTTCAAAAAATTAAATTAAAAATGTTTAAATTATTAACAATTCTATCATATAATTTTTAAGCTAAAAATTAAAATTATCTAATGAATAACTCACTTTATTTTAAAAAAAAATTACATAAAAATGATTTCTTATCCTACCATACTTTTCATACTTTAAAAAAATTGTGTCAAAAGTATATATTTTTAATAAATTATGTACTTTTGTTTTTAATAAAAGTATTATGAAAATTGCTTTCATAAAATTTTTAACAAAAATAGTTTTCAGGTGAAATATACTTCACGTTTTCGTAATACTTTTTAGTACCTAAACAGCATAAAATGCTAAAAAAATATTTCCGCTAAAATTTTTTTCTAATATAAATATATTTGGTGAAATTTTTATTTTATTAATTTTATATACGAAAATTTTTCTACAATGGAAACAATTCATAGATTAATAACCATAAGAGTTTATGAATTAATTTTTAAAATTTTTTAAAAATGATAATGTTTATATATATATATATATATATATATATGAACTTTATGTAATTAAATCTATTCATCATAGATTATATGCACTAATGGGACATAAAATCATTTACTAAAATTTTTGTGGATAATAAGGGTCAAGGGCCGGTGGCCTATGATTAGTTGGACATGCAAAACAACGGTTGCCCATTGGACCTAAGGAAGGCCTGAAATTGGTTAAACGCAAGACAACTAGTTGAATGAGACTATGAGAGTGAATCTTGAGCTCCATTACTTCACCCAAGCCTAGTTATGTGTACATATTACATTGCATGTTTTAATGCGCAGTGATACATATTGCCAGACGTCATGAGTAGCAATAATTATCATAATGCCTTTTTAATTTTTTTAAATTTTATTTTTAAAATTTAAAATTTAAAATTTAAATAACATATAAATGAATTGATTGTGTAAAGATTTAAACACTCGTAATTTATATATATATATATATATATAGATATAAACATAATGATAAATGTCACCACTCATAACGTTACATTTATCATTTCCCTGTTTTAATAGGAAAATTATAATTCGAGTGGGTGATGGAAGTACTATTTCTATTTGGACAGATGCTTTGCTTCCGGATCATGATAGTGGGCTGGTTTCTTCAGCCCATTGTGGCAATATTGAAAATGCAACAGTTGTAAGGGTGTAACTGAATCAAACCGATTCGTGAGCTACTCAAAATTGACTAAAAAAAATTCGAAATTGACTCTATAATTATCGAGTCGAGTTCGAGCTACTCGAGTAGACTATAGAGTCGAACTCAAACTCTTAAATATGTGACTTGATAGACTCGCAAGCTTAATCGAGCCTATCAAATTCGAGTCAAGTTTGATATATTTATTATTTTAATATAATTATAAATATATATTTACTAATTGAGTCAAGTTCGAACTCGAGTCAAGTTTGAATATTTTAAAAATATATAATTTTAAATTTTTTTAAAAAAATTAATTAATTTAGTCGAACTCGAGTAAATGAATTATTTAATCGAATCAAGTTCAGACTTTAAAAAGAAAGGCTCGATCGAGTTCGAGTCGGGCTCGAACTTTGAGTTTGACAATCGAGTGGAATTTGAGTTTGGCAGTATGTCGACTCGACTCGATTGCATAAGGTATTTTTAAGCTAAGGACAAGGAGGTGGGATAATGATATCATCAATGACTTATTCAATGATAGAGATAGAGCTTAGATTTTCAAGATCTCGCTAAGCAATAGAAATGCATCAGATTCATGGTATTACCTCTTCTCTTCAAATGGGGTTTTTTTCAGTTCGAAGTTGATACAGAGATATTAGAGTGAAGATCATAAAAGGTCAAGAATTTTTAAGGAGAGTGTGCTCTGGGTGTCTACCTACGAATGAAGCTCTCACTTCCAAATGAGTTTCAGTTGAAACAAATTGTAGTCACTGTAATGCTACTTACTGAATTGTGCTTTCATTTACTGGTAATTTGTCCTTTTGCTAATGATGTTTGGACCATCTCATCTCTTTCAGTTTGTTGTCATAGTCATGACTCAATCATGGACTGGTTGAAATGCATTCTCTTCCGTTTGTCAGTGGAGGATAAAGCTTTGCTTGCGGTGATATGTTGGAATCTTTGTAACTAGAGGAACAATAGAATTTGGAAGAATAAAATATGGTCTGCTTCCCATCTTCTAAATTTATCAGGACAACTTCTTTTCTAATAGAGATGTGCTGCTCTAGTTCGGACCCCCGAAATTAACTCTCAGTATGTTTCTGATGGTGGCGATATTCATTGGACGAAGCTTCCAGAAGGTTGGCTAAAGGTTAATGTAGATGCTGGAGTGTGCAATGAGAGAAGCATGATAGGTTCAGGTGTGTTCTCAGATCATCAAATGGAAACTTCATTCGTGCTTTTGCAAAGCCATTTTATGACAATTTTTCTCCTAAAGAAGCTATCTCCATTCTTGAAGAGCTTACTTGGTTAAAATCTCAGCATTATGATCAGTTTCTGCTCGAGTCCGACGCTCTTCAGGTTATTCAAAATATGAGAAACCCAACAGATTCAGCTTCCTTCGGCTTGGTGATTGAAGATTGTCGTGCTCTTCTAGAGAATTTTACTCAAATTAGATTTCGTTTTGTTAGAAGATATGCAAATGAGCAAGCTCGTGTGTTTGCAAGAGCGGCCCTTTCGGTGTCAGATTTTAAAGTTTTGGATCCAATCCCATCTTTGACTTCTTATGTACTAGCTCCACAGAGCTATCTTTAATGATAAATTCCTTTTATTTAAAAAAAAAAAGAAAATTATTGCTTATATACACCCTCTTCACTATACATTTAATTGTTGAGTGTAATATTTTTAGCATAGTGGATAAGAATTTTTTTTAAATATAATAATAAAAAAAGTCACTTTCTCTATTATGTTTTGAAAATAAATTCTTATGTGGTGTGCATTACATTTGAGTATAAGATTAAATATTTTATATTTAGTTAATAACAAATGCATTTATATATTACAAATTTAGCGGATAAAAAATATTTAGAGTAAATAAAAATTTTTATATTCAAAAATAAGAAATAGACATCTACTTTTTTCAAAATTAATTTGCACACCATGTATGGTAAACACAATCTAATTATTAAAATTAATTAGTTGATTTGGTGCTGATGATGCTAAATTAAATAGTCTCTTTTTTAATTTTATAGATAAAGTATGATTTGTCTGCCAGTAGGGAAAATATGCTCAGGAACAGTGAACAGATGATTTTGAATTTTTTTTCTCAATACATGCATGTAGATTCCATTATTTTGCTTAGATTATTTATTTTATTTCCATTATGTCAACAAACATCAACGATTAGACCCTTACAAAAAAAATTTCTCAAAAAAAAAAAAAAAAAAGACCCTTACAAAAATTTAAATATTTTTTATTCATCAAAATTTAACGAGCTAAAATTTGTATAATTTCTTATAAACAATTGGATCACTAAAAATGAGATAATTCATATTAATAAATTAAATTGTATTAAATATCAATTAGTCTAAATTTAAATTTAAAATTATTTTTATTATACAAGGCATGTGATATAAAAAAATAATTTAGTTAAAAATATATATTTTCATTAATTTTTTACTAATTCGGTTCGACTTGTCTAGAATGATAATTATGAATGGTAAAAATATTTAATAACTAATTTAATATCGTTATATATATCGTAACTCAAATTTAAGATATAATTTAAATAAAAACAGCTTTTACCAGCCTGTTACCACTGTTATTGGTAAACTAATTTCAATTTTAATTGAATAATTTCTAGACAAAATATGATCAATTTTTTTTATTTCCAAATTAGAAGATGATGATGTTAATTTGAAACGGACTAGTTGACAAAGAAAAATAACATAGCATGGGTGATGGTCCTAATTTTCACACGTTGCACTTCATCATTGGATGGCCGTAGGAGATGGTCAATGACAGGCAGTGAGTTTAAAATATACGGTGCCAGTGACGACGACTGAAAGAGAGATAAGAGATGCCAAGATGGAGGGATGAGATTTTGCCACGTTTTATTGTTTAAAATAATAATTAAAAAAAGGCCCAAGTAGAGACAGACGCGCCTCGTCATTCGTGTGTCGCCACGGTCGCGGGATTCTCCATCTGTCGCTGTTGCTAAAAGCTAAAATGACCATTTGCTCCTCACTTTAGTTATATTTTTCATTTCTCTTCGATCAAAGTTGTGAAATTAAACTCTTTATTTATTTATTTTTTTAAACAGTCCGTTCGATCTAGATAGAATTATTAAAGTAATAAATGTCTATCAATAATTAATTCAACATCTTTGGATGAAAGTGTATCGCAACATTCAATAGTGATTATTAATAAAATAAATTATATTTTGTAAAAAATAAAATAACTATGAAAAACATTAAAATTGTGTTACGAAACCAACTTTTATTCAAATATTTTTACATAATTTTTTTAAAATTTAAATTTTTAATGTATAAAAAAAATTAAAAGATGATGCATTATATTGTTGCTTGATTTTTTACAAAGTAAAATATACTTTGTCAATAATCACATTAAATGATGAAATACACTTTCATCTTATGGTGTGATAAAGACAAAGTAAAATAAAAATAACTGAAAAGCTAAATAACTATAAAATTTCCCTTAGAGAATATTTATTATTTTAATAGGTCTATCAAAATTGATTTAATTATATAATTTTTTATAAGTACTAGATACCAAAAGTCATCACATTAAAAAAGACAACTTTAAATTTTGTAACCATCTAAAGCAATACAAGAATATTTAATATTTTTTATTAACGAAAAATAAACAATTTAAATACTAATAATCTATATACTATGAAATAATAGTACTACTTTAAAGGAAATTTTAGCGTGATTTTAGCTTTTATTTACTTTATTTTTATTACTATTAGATGATAGTGTATTGAATCATCTAATGGTGATTATTATTAAAGTAAAATTTACTTTGTAAAAAATAAAATAACCATAAACTACACCCTATTTTAAATTAAATATAATTAATTTTATAAATAAAATATTTAAGGTTAAAATCATATAGTTTATGATGATTTTGAAAAAAAATGTTAATAGTATAGCAAATCCTTTTAGCTACCTTATTTTTTTTGACAATACAAATTAGAGTCTTTCTTCAAAATAAATATGTGTATTTATATATATAAAAGAAAAATCATTATATTGGTTTTTATTTAATTACACCCATTAAGATATATTATAGGTGTTGGTCCACTAAATTAGTCAATAATTATAATTAAATAAAATTAATCTAATAATTTTAAAATTTATTTATATAAATATACATGTATATGCCGTAAAATGTCTACAAATTAACCAAAAGTAACAAAAAAAAGTAGAGAAAGGTACACTTGTAACTAACCTATATAATATAATTAATAAAAAAACCTAAGTTAAAATATAAAAATATATTATTTAAAGTAGAAGAAAAATGAGATGAGGTGCCAAAGTGGAATGCCCTAAACCTTTTCTTCTTCATGCTATCTTTACGCAGCAAGAATATTTCATGAGATACGAAAATAAGCATCAATTCTTCATCAAGGCATCGAGGAAAAGCCTATTCACACAAACAATAGTTTTGTTGAATTTGCAGAGAATTAATACAGACAATATTGTGCTTAACTTATCATAGTCTTAATGAATAAAAAAAATTATAAAAATTAAATAGTTAGAAACAGCCAAAAGAACAACATATATATTGTAAAAAAAAAGTTATCAACTTAGAGAAAGGATAAAATTAGATTGAATACTCGCATTCAAACCTTTTAGATAATAAATATGTTTGTCTAATATTTCATATATTTTCTTTTTTTTATTATGATTTTACTATATATAATTTATTTTTTAACCATGATTTGATTATTTTAAAAAATATTTTAATAATTTATTTGACTGATATGCAAAAATATATATTTGAAATTATTTAAAAATAAAATTTCAATTGATATACAAACTTATGTAAAAATATACCTACATATAAAAAAATACAACATATTTATTTAAATTATACACAAAACATACTTAATCAAGCAAAAGATACGTCCCTCACAAAATAGTTGAAGTGGTAAAAAGTGTAGATATTTAAATATAAAAAATAAAGTTTAAATTCTCATTCCCTTATTCTCTTTTTTCTGGTGAAAAATTAAACTATTTAAATTTTATCGAATGACAAAAAAAATATAATTATTTACAAAATCATAACAATTTAACATACACGTTATACAATTAATGTGAGATTTTAAAAGATCAATTTAATGTTGAATTTTCGTAAATGAATGATAATGTAGCACGTAAAAAAAATAGAAATTATGATTACAAATTATAGGAGGGGACTTAAAAAGGACTTATCAAATAAGCATCAATTTTCCTTCATCTAACGTTTCCTTTGAATTGAGTACACATAAATTTTTCTCAAAAAAAAACAAAAAAGGAAATGAGTACACAAAAAAAATAGGTAAAGCCTTGAAGGGCAAAACTGTAATTGTAAAATTGTAATGTTATGCGAAAGTTCACAAAAACACAAAAGAAACTAACACACAATCTCATGCTATTAACTACCGATGAGGCTATTTTTGTCCGTTGGAGATTAAAGATGGCATTTTAGATATTTTTCGAAAGAGTATGGGTGTTTTAGAATTGCCAACCATATAAATTCGGACAGCAGCAGTTTCGCCTATTTCTCTTCAATCTCCTCTTGCTCCTCCTCTTCTTCTCTCTAATTTTTCTTCATTTCTTCTATTTTCCCTCGTTTCTCTCCAGCCCTGTCACTATCAAACGCTTCCTCCGGTAAGTGGTGGCCTGAAACAGTCGTCGGATTCCGGCGGGTCGCCGTTTGACGATCTGATTAATCCTTTAATTTGAATCTCAGCACCAACTCTATATTCTGTTATTCTTTTTGTTTTGGTATTTTTTTAAAATGTTTGTGTAATTTTTTTACTTTTTTAACCCTTTTTCCCACTTGGCGGTTTTTACCATTTTACATTAACCCAACTTTTCAGTTCTCACTCTCTTTGCCCATTTTGGACGATTTTCTCTCATTTCTCGATAGAAGATGATTGGACACCTTTACCCCTTAAAAAAGGTATTGATAGCTTGTTGAATTTACGGTTTTGTCCAGCAAATAGCTCGGATTTTAGCGGTTTTACTGTTTTATCCCCTGGGATTTTTTTGGGAATAAAGGAAAGTGGCGTGGCATGCCATAATTCAAAAGATGAGCTATCACTCTCGTAGGATTTTGCCACCTGGAGCTTCGAGGAAGCGAAAAGAACGAGAGCCATTTTATTCATTGAAGCCGACATCAGGTAGTTGTTCGGCTCAGCTCGGAGCCAAGCCAGCTGCAGCTGTAAAAGTAGAGGAGCCCGTTTCCGTTTCATCTAATCGGTTACTTGCCGGGTACATGGCGTATGAGTATCTGACAAAAGGGACTCTATTGGGGCAAAAGTTTGACCCGGGAAGAGCAGAGGTGGTGCCGTTAGCCGGCGGCGGAGCGGAGTCGAAGAGAGGGAAGCCGATGGAAATGGAGACGGGGTGGAAGAAAGAGCAGAAGAGTTATGCTGAGGTGGCAAGCATATTGAAGACGGAAGGGGCCCACTTGCCAGGAATCGTTAATCCTGCTCAGCTAGCCAGGTGGATTCAGATGTGAGTTTTGGTTGCTGGCGTCGTATACGTGGTGGAATTTGATTGGAGAATTTTGTGGGTGTTTCCAGGAGAGAATACATGGGCGGACATGCAGGTGATTGTCGTGACTCGGGCTTTCGAGGTGGTGAGTCTGCTTCATGAACCAGAAAACAAAAAGCAAAACGGAACATTAAGCGAAGGCCACTGATGATTACAGGGTCAGATCTTATTTGACCAGATTAGTTTTTTTTTTTTTTTAATTTGATGCTGTCTGTGTTTAATGTTGTTTACCTTCGAACTCATGTCAATACGATGATTAAACTACTTAATTTGATGCAGTAATGTGTGTGATTAATGAGCATTAACATGCATGCATGTGTTGATGTGAAATAACTTGTATATACACATATACGTGTGTGTATATGAGCTAGCAGAATCAATGGTTGTGATTTTTGTCAGAATAATTTTAATATGGGCGATGGATGCATGTGTAGAGAGGAGCCATGCGCGGTGTGCATGTACTTGTAATGTATCTGTTGAGTGAATATGGGGGATAATTAGTATGGTGTGCATGGCATGCCAAGCTTATCAACCACTCTCTCGTGTATATATATATATATATATACACCCATACTCAACTTATGGCTAAATGCTGGAGGAGTCCGGATTGAAAATAATGGATTATTGGGATAATATAAGTTAGTGGATTATACACCATGCATGTATTATATGTGTATTGGAACCGTTGATTATATGGTGGGTCTTATGCAAAATTTTATCGTAATTTTGGGTTCATATGAAGATATATTGTTGTGTATACAAGTTCCAGAAGGGGGTTTAGGCTTAAATTTTGATAGCACTTCTTCGAAGTACTGGCTAGACCTTTTTTTTGGTTGACTAACTGAACTAATTAATGAGTGAATATTCATATTGAGATTTTGCTTTGCAGTTTTTGAATTTATAGATTTTCATTTCGATTATGTATGCAATTATTAGTGAGCCTTAATCAGTTGGGGCTTTTGGTGATGCCTGTGCATACGATTACTGATATATATAGAGTAGTAGCAAATTTCCCCCACCAAGTAGCATTAGGATATGTTAGCTAGTTGGTTGTATGCATATGGGTTATAATATATATGAATATATGTAGGACGTCGAGCAGGTTAATTGCAAATTTTGAACCCCAAGACCAACCATCTCAAGTTGCCTTGCTAATGAGGAAATTTTAAGGTTTTTTATTTTATTTTATTTTTGAGATAAGGAAATTTTAAGTTAATCATGGCCATAACGTGCTAATTCAATTCATTAGTAATTCATATGCCTTATTAATTTGATTCTGTCAGGAATTCAACTTTATAATGCTAGCTCCATCCACAATATGTCAATTATTCATCTATTATAAAATTTAATTTTATCCATATATATCTATATAGTTAGGAAATTTCATTTCTTTTTAAG
>CATIWM010713046.1:0-28347 GCA_949671775.1 Mallotus repandus
TCACCCTCTCTTTTGACTGTATATAATGCAAAATGAGTCCTCTTACATTATGATTGACGGCTCTATAATAAACAAAAGAACACAAATAAATTCTCAAACTTGTTTTCCTTTCCATTTATTAATAATAAAATTTCTTTCAAAATGTCTTAAAGAATGAGAAATAAAATGATGCATACTGGTGCATGAGAAGCAGCCTATGAAGCAAGATGAGAAAAAAAGATGGTGAAGCAACTACACTCGCACAACACGATCGAATAAGACCTCTCTAAATTATAGGATCAGAACTACCAATAATAGTAACATCAATCAGTTGAGGAATCAAAACCTTAGCATAAGAAAGACCTGGAGACGCGAGAAATGCCTCTACAGGCTCATAATCTGCAATTGTGAAGGCATCAATAGTTAAATCATGTTCCCAATACATGGTGTTGGTAGAGGAAACAAGAACCCTCAGGCATCAACAACCAGCAAGGTCAAATCTGCAGCAAAATAAGTTCAACTAACATTCAATACAAGATATGAAAGGAAAAAGTAAATCGATATTTACTTAAACATACCTGGCCAAAGGTCAAACTACTCAAGTATCTCTGAGCCTCAACAAGAGTTTCAATCAAATTCTTAATTTTTTTCAACCAAACACTATACCGAGGAAAGCCTATTGCTATCCAATGGTTGACATCAGGACAAGGAATGATGTCGAACTAATAAGCCCAAATATGTAAAAATACAAAGTCAAATAAGGTATAGAAAGGAAAGAGTAATAAAGCAAGCAAAAAGAATGACTCACATCATCCACCATAAGGTAGCCATAAATCCTCGAAGCTCCTCGACTAGCAACATCCAAGCCTTGATACAGATATGCAAGAGCATCAATGTCGCAGCTGTACCCAAATGTATCTAGGGAGCTCATATAAATCCTGAAAGGCAGGCAACAACTATAGCCAATTGGGATTAGAGAGATTTAGGAAGATAACAATTCCTCAACAAGTAAAATAGAAAGCAATGAGCAAGCTGCTCAGAAGTGGTCCTACCCTTATCATAATCCCTTTGAATAGCATCAACTAAATTTGAATAATGAATAATAGAATTGCACCCAATCTTCTTTTTCAAGAGTTTTCAGAAAAGCTCAACTGCCCATACATTAGAAGCTTCAGAAGAAGGATAATAGGGAAACTGACCAAAAGGGACAAGTGCCTCGAAAAAACTCAAGCCGATGATGGCTGCAAAGTCTGAAGGAGTAATCGTTATCTCACCAAAAGGAAAGTGGAATGTGTGGGTAAAGTCTATCACCTCTCAACCAAAAGCGATCATAATAGCCTGACTTGATCTATAAAGAACTGCAGATAAAGCAACAATAATGCCGTCAAAGTTTAGTCCAACAACTCTCTCCTTCACACAAGTTGGAAGACTTAAATAATATTGACCCACATTGTTCAATGTACAAGCTAGCTGAATGACTTTACAGGGCTTTGACAAACATCAAAATTGTGACAAATTTTTGGACAAAAATTACAGTTTGTAGTTACTAAAAATACTTAAAGTTTATTTCTTGCAGGAAATAAAAAAGGAGGACAATACATAAAATATTAAAATAAAAGCAACCGTAACAACAATAGCAAACTATAGTAATAGTAATTGAAATAGAAACATCAACAGAAGTCGTTATAGTAAAAGCAACAAAAGTAGCTACTGTAATAGTAACAAAAATAGCAATAGAAGTAGCTATAATAACAACAATAGAAACATAAATAAAAATAATAGTATCATATTACGGTAACAATAGCACAAATATAAACGGTAATAGTAGCAAACTGCAGTACTAATAATGGTAACAAAGTACCAACAGTAACAATATTAGTGTCAGTGACAATAATAATAGTAGTAACACTAACAGTAACATCGACAACAACAATAACAAAATGTAAAATAGAAGTAATAAAAAAATATCAAGGCACAGGAAGCCTACATTAGCACCCTGAGTAATCCACATGTGGTCATCTAAACGATTGACAATTGCGATATGATCTCCCAAAGACAATCCTTCCATACCTTTTTAAGAGTATGGAAGAGGAAGATAGACTGGATGAATAATGGTGCAAGAAATATTGTCAACATCAAAATCAAGATCATCTAAGACAAAGTCAAGCTCATCCAAACTAGTCGAACTGAAGTGAGAAGAAGAGGTCATCTCAAGTAAGAATAGTAAAGCAAAAATAAAAAATAATAGGAAGACGTCTGCAAGTGACAAAATAATAGAAGAAAAGTAGTAGTCTGTAAATGTCACACTAACATAAGAATAAAAGAAGTAGAAGTCTTCAAACATCAGAAGAATAAGGAGAAGAAGAAGTCCACAAATATCAAAACAATAAAGGAAGAAGTCCGCAAGTGTTAGAACAAAAGAAGAAGTCTACAATTGCTAGAATAAAATAAGACATCTACAAGTGTCAAAATGAAGTCTGCAAGTGTTAGAAGGTGAAAATGACCACAAAAGGCCCAAGACTAAGCATATATACATAAATGCATGGAGCACTACTGACACACGTCCAGATCGCATGAACCACACACTTAAGTGCGTGAATCACATGCTTAAATGTGTCAATCACACGCTCAAGCATGTGACTCACACGTTCATTCGACAAACCCTGCATATGGTCTGATGATGATAATAATTTGTGAAAATAGCGTAAGAATGTCAATGCTGCTTAGGAGTGTGTGAACTCTAGACTAAAGAACCGAACCACCTAAACCTTAAACTAAACTTTTGAGATAATGAATTTATTATTGATTTATTTAAGGAAAAAGGTGCATTTACCCCCTTAATGTTTATGGCTAGGAGCAGATAAGCTCCTTATATTTTTTGGGGACCATTTATACACAAATTTAAGTTATTTTTGTATTTTAAATTCCTTAACTGACAGAAGCTAATTTAAAGAACAAATACTATTTATTGTCGATCTGATGTGGCAATCATGCAATGACATTAGGCTCCACATCCTGTAAATGAGCGCCACGTCAACTAATCTCCCTATAACAGTTGATATTACCACCATAGAGAGCTGCTCTTGAATGCAATGTTAATTGTTCCTTGTTACTTTCATTCTCTTTTGTAGATCCTTCAATGATTTTCATTCTCTGTCATTTTCCTCATGCTCATGTTTCTTCTCTTCCTCTGCTGTGTGTGTATATATATATATATATATATAAGCTGAGCAAAATTGAAGAAGCACTATCAATTTTGTAGTTACTGGAAGTAATTGTTTATTTTATTAAAATAAGAAATGGAGGTGCAAGCTAATGGTAGTCTGACCATGGAATATCTCCAGCAGGGTCAAGTTGCTCCGCCGATGAATTTGATAGTAACGCCTTTATTTCTTGATAGACAATGAAAAGGCAGTTGTTGACTATTATTATTGTTGGGTTGATCATTCTGTTCTTTAATTATTTTTATCTTGAACAACAGAAGGTATTCTTGGATTAACCCATGATTAATGGGGTGAATTGCATTAGTTGAATATAAGATATTCTCAGAGAAAATAAAAGATCTTGTGCTTTGATTTCTTTTTAATGCTGAATTTTGAGGTTAACAATTTGAGAGAGCTAAAATTTGCAGTCTTTAACTGATGCTTTGATTCGTTTGGAGTTTATATCGCAATAGATTGCCCTTATTGCCTATGTTTTAGCTAACTCTTTTCAATTGAATTCTATGTTTTATTAGAAGTCCATGGATTTTAACTGCATGCTTCTTGTTTTTGTTTTTAACTGATATATATATGCTATTTCTCAATAAATCTGTGCAAAGAATTGATCTTCCTTTGAGAAGATGCATTTTTAGTTGATTTTAAATTCGATGTGAATCTCTGTGGATGATTTGAGGAGAAGGGTGATTTATTTTTGGGATTTTTTTGGGATTTTTTTTTCATTTTTTCTTTGATAAAGAGTTGTTTTTAAGTGTTACAAGTAATGGCAGTGCAAGCACAACTTCCTTTTTTTGGCTTGCAGGATTGGATGGATAATGGTGGCTGTGGTGTTGATGATAAATGCAACAATGCAATATGTAGATGTTACAAAACCATTAGTTCAAGAACCATTATTATATCAGATTGCTAGTTAAAAACTCTAATTTTATTTAATTATTTCTTCTTTTTAATCTTGTATTGGTAGCAGTATTGTAATCTTTTGACTCATTCAATTTGGTTTTTTATTTTACTGATTCAAGTTTTAATTTCCCTCTCATTAAAATAAATAGAATGAGAGATTGAGATTCATATTGCAAGAATAAAGAAAACAACATATTTCATCATTGATGAGGAGGATAGCACAATTAGCTAAAAGAACATCAGAACTTGAAGAGTTCTTGAGAAGATTAGAAATGGAGAATCAAGCATGGGAGTAGCATAAGAAAATAAGGCCACGGTTATATCTTTAAACAACACAATCGATCAATTAAAAGAAAAAGCAACATATTGCTACTTTGACAATAATGGGGCATATGATGTAGATTCTTACTGCGATATGAATAGAGAAGATGAGGCAGAGGGTAATCAACAGGGCTTTTTTATTTTCTCCCTCCATCTCCTTTTTAAATTTAATCAATGTTTATGGCTTTGGATTAGTATATTAAGGAGTTCTTGGTGAAGGTGGACAACTCGTTGCTGTTAAGGTGCTCAACATGCAGCATCACAGAGCTGCCAAGAGCTTCATGGTCAAATGTGAAGCATTGAAAAGCATGATACATTAAAATCTTGTGAAGGTGTTGACAGCATGTTAAGTATTGATTATCAAGGGAATGATTTCAAGGCAATGGTTTACGAATACATGGTTAATGGGAGTCTAGACGAGGTGAGTGTGTTTGTTGGGTCTCTTCTTATGCATGTGACTTTTTAATGCACAAATGTTGTTTGATGAAATGTCAAAGAGGAATTATGGGTGAAGAGGGCCTTTTATAACGGTAGTTTTGACTTATATATCCTAGTCAGCATATTTGAAATGATTGTAACGGTGTTTGTTCTTTAAATTGGCTTACATCAGTCAAGGAGCTTAAAATACAGAGACAAAAAAAAATGTAAGGGGCTTATATGCTTCTAGCCATAAACATTAGGGGGGTAAATGCACCTTTTCCTTTTATTTAATGAAGATCTAATCTAGTGAACTGAAACCTTAGAATAGTCACATGCTCAAAGTGATCATCACAAGAGCTCGATTAGAACATGTAACTTAATAGTTTGAGAATCATTTCATTAGACTCAATTTATATTCATTGAAAATGATGGTTAATTCGTTGAATTGGCGGTCCAAAGACATCTTTTTAAACTCCAAAGATCTTGAACACTCCTATAAAATAAAAAAAATGGTAAAATAGGGACCCAAGAATAAAAGAGAGAATGTGTATGCATCACCCACGAATTAATACTAATATTATTTTTACATAATCAAAATACAAATTGTGCATTTTTTCTCATAAAGGTTATAAAATGCAATTCTGTTAATAATTTTGTGAATTCTGATTTAATTCTCTCAATTTCATCATTTTCACATTAAAAAAATACATTTTTACCAAAATATGAACACTTAATGTTAATAATCATCATTTTCATCATCAAAATATCATTTTTCATGCACTTTATATTTCATTATCATTTTTGCATTTAATTCGCTTCTTTTGTTAATTATGTACTAGATTTATAGCGAATATGAGAAATCTATCATTTTTAGCATTTTTATAATCACTATAAATTCGAGTACAGAGTCAATAAAAGAACAAAATTCAAAATTACCAAATCTGGATTTAAAATCTTTATTTTCATAATAAAAATCACATTCTCGGCTAGATTCTCGTTCTTTTGGTCTAATGATGCTAGCATAACATACTATTAACTCTTTTGCTTGTTTAATAATTTCGTTTTACATCTTATGCTAATAAAAAATATTATAACATTGTTTACTTATATTGTGAATTTCATCATTAGATGTCATTTTTATGTGATATTTGCACTTTGAGCTATTTTGTTATTTCATGTTAAATCTATATATTCTGTGGATGTATGGGAAATATATACTCGTGCTAACTCCTATTTTGTAGGTGTTTTCTATATTTAGGACTTCATTAACTTTTTCATAATTTTTTAATGTATTTTACTAGGAAAGCCATGTAATGATTACCTAAAATCTCTATTAGAGATAATACTTATTGAGTAACCCAATGTTGTACCTTATTTTTCTAAGAGATCGGGTGGTGGCTCCACAACTAAATCAAGAAGTCTTGTGTCCTTCCAAGGCTAGACATGGCCCTGTCCTAAAAATAGAAAATAATGTCCCTCAGTACAAAGCACATAACATTTCCAAGTCGCTCACAAGTCTATTCTAAACTCTTTAATGTATTTCTTAGTTAGTGACTTGGATAACACATTAATTTTTTATGCATCTTAACATACTTATTTTTAAATTAAAAGTCCTCAAGATCACACTTGTTAAACTTACAAGCATAAATCCAAAATCTACACCGTTTATAACATTCACATCTCACCTTAGCAAAATTATTTATTGGAAAATGTGGTTGGTACATGATAAGCAAGTCCTTAATAGTTTTACCTTCAAAGAAATGCAAATTGAATTGTCAATGGGGGATTGGACGATCTACAAGATAAAAAATGTTTGAATAGGTCCAAGTGGTGTCTTGGCATTACCAATTTGTTGATTAAGTCAGTCTTTTAAAAGATGGTTAGGATTGATAATGTAATTGGAACAATTATTTTTTCTTACCATGTTAAGTTCGAGTAGGGAACTATTTAAAATGAATATGCTACCACCTATGGAGGAATTATAGGCTTAGTGGGAAAGATGGTTACGTGATTGCTTAATTTTAGGAAAACTCACCCACTTAGAAGATGTGGGGATCAGTCGTGATAAAAGTGTTGACTTGGATTCCATAGGGAAGAAGGTATTCAAACTAGAGGTGCCTTCATTTGTAGATAACAACATGCTAAAGACTTAAAGATACTCTTTAATATGGCTTATGATTAGGACTTTGACCCTAGTCCTAAGGTATTTTGTTTTGACCTAGTTATCACATGTCCCTTGCTTAAAGAGATCAAAAGGCTTTATTTTTCTTATATAGAGCTTGATTCCTCATTTTTATTTTTTTATTTTTATCATCTGTAACCTTCATTCCTCATAATGCAAATGAAAAATGCTTGTGTATATATCGTTTTATAGGCTCAAAACATTATCCTATGAGTAAAATATGTTTAACAATTTTCTAAATATGCATCTATAAATGAGCTGCAAACGGTTACATTTCAAAATTTAAAATTTGAATTCTTATTGCTAGTTGATAAGATATTTGTCTCTTCAAAATTCAAATTTAGAACAACACATGTTCAAGAGTCTTTCCTATTGCAGAGATGTATTTGTTATAGGATTCTTTTTAGGCTTTAATCTTTTTATTTGGTGTAATAACGAGAAGTTTTTTTTTTCTTACTATTTTCATGAGAAATTTTTTTTTTAGATGTCCATCCTCTTTTTGATATGTAAGTATTCTTCTATCTTTTTACCTTTGTTTTTTTTATTAATCATGGCTGAGATTAAACATTCCTCAACTTCTTCTTCTTTTGATAATCTATAGGTAGTTGAGCTTTCTTCCCCCCTAACCCTATAAATAGGACTAGGTCTAAGTTGAGAAGTAGTTCTAGGGTGCAATATAGTTCTACTAACATTTACTAGGAAAGTTAGAGACACTGCTATGTCTGCTATAGGCCATGCTGCCATTGATTTTTCTTTTATTTTGGGTGATGAAGACCTATAGGTAATTAAGAGCACTAATATGATTCCTTCTTCTTTTAAAATGTCTATTCATTGTCCTGATGTTGCGATAAATAATGATTTCAGCCCAAATAAGGTTTTAGTTCATGAAGAAATTCTTAAAGTAGGTGTTAGGTTTCCTTCTTCATCATTTTATATTTATATTTTAAAGAAATTAGATATTACTATAAGTCAATTAAATCCCAATAGTTGGAGAATTATTGTTGGATTAGGCATTTTATCTGCCAAGCATAATATTCCTATGAATAATAGGATTATTAAAGCCTTGTACACTTTAATGGATTAAGAGATACCTCCCTTCTTGTCTCCTCATTCTAAAGGCCTCTTTAGCAAAATGCCTAACTCCCAAAAGTGTTAGAAAGTAAATTTCTTTATCTTAGAGAGCAATAAGATTAGGATTTTAGCACATAATGGACTTGTTATTTTGATTATAGAAAAAATATGAACCTTCATAATAGCGATTCAAAGGTTCTAGATTTCTTTTCAGGTTTGGCCTAGCCTTATTTGATAGATGCTTGATAAGTGTAAAAAAAACTATAATTTGAGCACTAATTAGTTAAGTTTTGTGTGTCTAGAGTATGGGATAATAATTAATATTGACATGTTTTAGGTTAAAATTGTTTAGTCTAGGTTTTTATATGTTTCTATTATTTTGTTATATTTTTGTTAGTTTTTAGTTCTGTTTTATGTTTTTCTATGTTGTTTTGGTAGGTACGCTCTTTATAGAATTAAGGACCATGTACAAGAAGTGAAGAATTAAAGTTAAGAGCTCATCTCATTATGGAAAAGGGCAAGGCACAAACTCCATATCAAAAGAGAAGGTGGCACCATGTTGTGCATAGTGACACATGGCCGTGCCTAAATCCAACCCTGTGGAGACACATAAAAGTTTTAAAATGATACGACCTTAATGCAGACTTAGACTCAATTCTTATCAATTCATATCTTAGTAGAATGCTTTAGTATATTTTCCATAACTTTCTCTACAAGATTTGGATTTAGGTGATTTAAAGTGATATAGAAAGTTTAGACAATGAGTTACAAATTGCATGAAGAAAATTTTGGTTGATTTGATCGTATTCAAGGGCTAAAGTCTCAGACATGGCCATGTGTGGTTTGTGACACGACCATGTGTAGTTTGTGACACAACTATGCTTGATTGTGTTCATTTTATGCCTGGAGTACGTCACATAGCCATATGCATTTTTGGCACAACTGGATGTGATTGCATGAACTTTTTAGGAAATTTTATTTTTAGGATTTTTTTTGGAAGGAATGCTATATATAGTTAAGATTTTACCTCTTTGAAGGGGGAGGGAGGTTAGCTACTAAGAGTTTTAGTTATCTTTATGTTAGAAATTTTAATTTTCAATTTTCTATCATCTACTATAATGGATCAAGAGAGGAAGAATTGAGTGTTGAGACTTCAAGCATCATTCTTAATAAAATTGCATAAAAGCAGTTTTTCTTCTATTATTCCTTGTGTGATCAGTTTTTATATTACAATAAATATGTTTGGATTTCAATTGCTTCTTCTTCTTCTCCAATCTCTATAAGTAGGTAATTTAATTAGTAAAGACCCGGCTCAACATGAACTTAATTAGGTTAAACTTTTAATCAAGGAATAACTGTTTCTTGAATGTTATTAGACTTAATGCTTTTCATTGGCTTGATCCTGTAGGTCATCCTCCAAAAACTGAAATTTTTTAAATAATGAAAATGAAAGAAGAAAAGAAATTAAAAGTAAACAATTAACAAGCCTTAGAATTCAATAAATTGTAAATAGTAAAAAATAATATCAAGCCTTAAAAGTAAATTCAACTAACAAGCCTTGATATTATTTTACTATTAGAAATGAGATTGGAAGTTTAACTATTGATCTAAATTTATAGCAAATTGAATAAGAGAAAGCTATAATAATAGAGATTGAACTAAGAAAAAAATTCAATTTTTGGAGGATGACATGTCTACTGCTAAAAGAACAAAGCTACTATAAACGAAGAGCCAAATCTCAAGAAGAGGTTATTGTTAACATGTTGTTGTAAATTCTGGATGATTATAAAACTAAAATTTTTCTAGAGTGTCAAAGGCACTTTCTTGATAATAACTTTTCCTTTATCAATGAGGAGGAACTTCCTCCTTTAAACAAGGAAGACAAAAAGATTGAATTAGTAAAAGATGACATTGTCGCCACCTCCATTAACAAGCCTACAGAATAGGCTTCTTTTAAATATTTTCTGCGATTATGGATAATTTAATTGTTTATAGTTAATTTTATTTTGCCTTGGTTTGTTTGGATGATATTGGTATTTTGTTTTATTATTTTTATATGCAATGGATGATTATTTAATTTCAATGTTCATATGCTTTTGGTTCTTTACAGCTTTTTGCTATAATGATTTTTACTAGCATTTAACATCCTTTTTTTTAGAATTCTTTGATGTAACACTTTTTCTCTATAATTGAGTATCATGAAATTTCAATTTATGTTCTTAATATTTCAAAATTTTAGGTTTTTATTTCCTATTTTATGGGCAAATATCTATTATATGAGGCTCTTCTCAGTTTTAGCTTTATGGTGCAATGTCATGAATATTTTTCCTTGTACTCCTAGCACTTTAACATTTTAGCCTCCACATTTTTAGCCTTTAATTTTTGAAGGTCTTAGCTTGATAAATGGAATTATATATTTAATGTTTTATTGCTTTTGCTAATTAAGTTTTTACATTTTAACCTCTTTGATTTGGCCTTATGAGTTATTTACCCATAACTTAAAATTCTTTATTATGGAGAATTCTCTTCTTTTAAATTCTTTAGCTTTTTATCATTTTTTAGCCTATAAATTTTTTAAAACCTTTGAAAAACTTTCAAACACAATTATAATTATGCCATTAGCCTACTTACTATAATGCTTTTGATCTCATAGTAGGTGCCGTGGTGGCCTTTTTATGTGTATACAAGGGGCCTTAATTACTCACAAGCAATCACATACCCTTATGTGAACATTTTATGACAAGCTTCTTGGCTTTAACATATAATCATTTATAGGATAAACGTGTGATAAAAGGAAATACTTTCATTGGTATGGATAAATATTTACATAATGAGTTATTTATTGAAGCATTTTAAAGGATTCTATGATTATTTGTTTAGAGAATTCAAAAGACCATGCTAAAGGCTGCTCTCACTAGTTGGTTACAAAAGGGAATGTAAACAATTATATACTTTAAAAAAGACAAGAAATGCATAAAGGTACATTTGACTATAGAAAGTTTTAAGCTGCACATTATTGAAAATAATTTTTTAAATTTTCACATTCCAAGTCCTTGGAAGCTTTTTCCATCCATATTCTTGAGATTGTAAGTTCTAGGCCCTAAGAATTTAATGAATTTATAAGGTCTGTCCCAAATAGCTTCGAGCATTCTGGTAGCTGCATCTTCTTTCGTAATTTCTACTTTCCTCATTACTAAATCTCTTTCAGTAAAGCTTTTATTTTTTACCTTTTGATTATGATATCTTGCCATCCTCTACTGTAAGTTGCCATCCCAATATTTGCTTGCTCTTGCCTTGCTTCTAAAATGTCCAGGTTTATCCTTAAGTCTTCTTCATCTAAAGAGCCTTGTAAATGAAGGACTGTACAGTTAGGCAACTTAATTTCAACAAGTATAACATCTTCAGTTCCATATGTTAATGAAAAAGGAGTTTCCTCTTTGGTAATGCAACGTGTAGTCCTATAAGCCCAAAAGATATTGTATAATTCATCTACTTATAGCCCTTTTATGTGATCCAACCTTTTTTTTTTCAATCCTTGGAGTATGCAGCAGTTAATGACTTTTGCCATTCCATTTGTTTTGAGGATGAGCTACATAAAAGAAATGCAAATCAATAAGAGATCATTGTAAAATTTTCTAAAATCGTTATAATCAAATTGCTTTCTATTGTCAGTGATAAGTATGTGAGGTATACCAAACCTAGTTAAAATAAAATTTGTGAAAAAATCTTTAATTTTACCTAGTGTTATGGTATTCAAAAGTTTAGCTTCCACCCATTTAGTAAAAATGGTCAATGGATACAACTAGAAACTTTCTCTAACTTCTGGCAATTCGAAAAATACCTAGGAGGTAAATGCCTAATTATGCGAAAGGCCAGGCACTCCTAATAGGCATTTGGTTTTTTGTAGGCTGGTTTATGATTCTACCAAAGCTTTGGCATTTATTACACTTATTGGCTAATTCTCTTGCATCTTTTAGCATCATTGGCCAGAAATAGCCTATAAAGTTGCCTTTCTAGCTAATGAATTTGTTGCTTCATGGGATCCATAGATGCCTTGATGTATTTCCTTTAAAATGCACTTATCATTATTTATATTATCACATCTCAACTAAGGTTTGTTATAAGATCTTTGTATAAGATCCTATGAGCGACCTTTTTTGGGTATCCACGTTTGGACGTTTTCCCGATTTCGAGGGACATGGCAACTTTGCGGATAGGACATCCATTCCATTTATGGGATAAGGACAAATGATTGGTCTAGGGGGAATGTGAGACGATTTGTGTTTGTAGTTGCCAGCTGGTTTTTAAAAAATCAGGAAAAGATTGAAGGGATGGCATCAGGTCACTTTACGAGTATTATCCCCAGCAAGGATTCTGAGCCCGAGAGATCTCATATACTTTTTAACTATTTACCATTATGATACTTAATATATGGCTACCACAACACCCTAGTTTTGGTAATGATAATTGATATATGCACATTCACACAAGAATAGGATAATAATGAAAAATAAGAGAAATTTAGTGTAATTATTTACCAGGCTTTCCTAGTAAATACATTCGATAAAGGAAAAGAAGATTACAAAAATGTAAATCAAGTCTTGATCTAGAAAACACCTGCAAGACATAGGTTAACACAACTATGTGCAATTTTATCTATTCATCCACTCGGACAGCAAATAGGCACAACAAAGATGATTGATGCATCATGGATGATTAAACAGATGTACGTAGTTCATGCTCTAGCAGGAATTATTATAAAGCATTTCTAAATGGTAAGATAAACAGTAAATAATGATGATTGCATCATTAGATCGCAATATAAAAGCTTTAGCTTAAATAAGTAAGCTTTTGTGTTAATTGAATGCATATTGATGTAAAATGATGATTTATTATGAGTAAAACAAAGCATAGATTATTCAATCAGCATGCAAATTGCTAGTCTCATCATGCAATCACAACAATTTCTCAATTGCTGGCTATAATTGAAGTAAAATGCAAGACAGTAAGATAAATGTGCAAAATAATTATTTGGTCCTCAGATTCGACTGAGCTTATTTTTAGGTCTTTGAAGCTTTAGCTTCTCAAGATTTTTAAGCTTTCCTCGTTGAGAGGTTGAAAATGGGAGGTAGAGACCTCTATTTATAAGGAAAATACCTAAAAATGCGTGATAAATAGGGAAAATGCACGCGATCATGTGCCTGGGGCACGTGATCACGGGTCTGGGGCTCGTGATCACGTGCTCTTGCACGTGTTATGTAGCCTTCCCCGGCTCTGATCACACTATTTCGGGGGTGCTTTTTAGGGTTTTAGGACCTTACGAATGCATTTCCAATGTCCGTTTTGTCAAAATTGGCTTTTAATTTTTTGAAGTGGAACTCCGGTCTTATAAGACAAACATTGGTCTGATAAGTTGCTCATTTTGAGCAATGATTGTTCGAAATAAGTAACTTACCACTTTGATAATTCATAATTCATAAAATTAGGGTGCAACTTAATGATTTAGAGGTCAATTTTGTTCTCTGAAGGCTCGGTTGAACTTTTTTCAAACTCACGACATGCTTCAGAGGTGGTACAAATGAACAAACACTTGTCATATTCAGAGAGATGTTTTCATCATTGGACCTTTTTAGGGACATTTAAAATTTGATGTATGACAGTTGCCCCCTGCTTCACGTGTGTTGTATAGTCCTCTAGTACTGATGTCAATACTCATGAAGTAATACAGGGATGCAAAAACCATTTTTAGGAAGAGGTACTTACCTGATAGTGCGCCATTTAGTCTTTTGACGTCAGGCCTATCATTGTTGATGTTGTTTCATTTGGTTAGAGAAGTCATCGCCTATTTGTGCTTTTGTGATTTCCTTAAGTGAGGTGGGAAGATGCTTTTATGAGCTTGTTGAGGTGACAAGTAAATGGGAATACTCTATAACTTACTGAGGTGTCAAGTAAATGCTACTATAACCTACTAAGGTGTCAAGCAAATGATAATGCCACTATAACCTACTGAGGTGTTAAGCAATGAAAATGATGCTATAACCTTCTGAGGTGTCAAGCAAATGAAAGTAATTCTATAACCTACTGAGGTGTTAAGCAAATGCTACTATAACCTTCTGAGGTGTCAAGTAAATGATAATGCTATTATAACCTATTGAGGTGTCAAGTAATAAAAATGCTGCTATAACCTTCTAAGGTGTGAAGCAAATGAAAGTGCTACTATAACCTACTAAGGTGTTAAGCAAATGCTACTATAACCTTCTGAGGTGTTAGGCAAATGATAATGCTATTACAACCTACCAAGGTGTTAAGGAATGAAAATGCTACTATAACCTACTGAGGTGTCAAGCAAATGAAAGTGCTACTATAACCTATTGAGGTGTTAAGCTAATGCTACTATAACCTTCTGAGGTGTCAAGCAAATGATAATGCTATTATAACCTGCTAAGGTGTCAAGCAAATGATAATGCTACTATAACCGACTAAGGTGTCAAGCAATGCTACTAAATAAGTGAAATGCTTGTAAGCAAATAGAATGCTACAAAGTAGATGAAGTGCTTCTAAGCAAATAAAATACTACTGAGCAAATAAAATGCTTTTAAGCAGATAAAATGCTATGCTTCTAAGCTGATGGAATGCGACTAAGCAAATGAAAAAAATGCTTCTAAGCAGCAAAAATGCTACTAAGCAAATAAAAATGCTTCTAAGCAGTGAAAGATGCAACTGAACAGTGATGATGCAATGATGATGTCATCATTTATTGTGTTTCAAGCATGATTTTGTGATGTGATGATGTGATAATTGCAAATGCTATATGCTTATGTTGTCTGTGCTTCATCTTTCTTTTTTGATGAATAATTATATGACTTTCTGAGACAGTGATGTCAAATGCACTGTCCTAAAACATGCAATGCTCATGTTTGCGTGATTCGTGCATGCTTTTTATGCATCTTTTGGTAAAATGCAAGTTCAGGACCCTAGGAGTGCATGTGCGGGGGTCTCAGTGTGGCATGTATGAGTTTTGGAGCGCATGAGGGCCAGAAGAGCATGTGATCACATGCCTGGGGCACGTGATCACGCATTTCTACTCGAGGTCACGCGCTCCGAGGCATGCTCGACGTCTTTATATTGAACTCATTTTCGAGTTCGAAGTGGTTTTTACCTATTTTTTGACCTTTTATAAGCCTTGTTTGAGTTTTCAAAGCATTTTTCTTCTGTTGTTGTTCTGTTGCTTCACACAGTGCAAGAATTATAGACTTCCCTCCTATTCTTGATGATCTTGGTGACTTTGGCAGTGTGAATACTACTTTTTTTTCTTTTGACGAGTTTGTTTTAGAGGATGAGGCACGGTTCTTGGACACACTAAAGTAGGGACTTCTACTGCTGGAGCTACAGAGGTTGCTGGGACTAGTGGTGGAGCCTTTTCTCATCCACCTCAATTTTTGCAAGGAGATCCGATTCCTATCATCTATAGCCTGGAGACCCATGCTCAGACTATTCATCGTCGTCTGGTTAGTTCACTCACTTAGTCATTGTTGTGATAGTTCTTGTTGTAGCTTTGCTTTCTTAACTCATGTTGTTTGCTTTCTTAGCACTTGTTATAGCTCTAGCTATTTGATTTTAGCTCTTGCTATCTGTATAGCTCTAGCTGTTTGATCTTAGCGCTTGCTGTCTGTATAGCTCTAGTTGACATGTACTTTAGCTCTTGCTATTTACGTAGCTCTAGTTGTTTGATTTTAGCATTTGCTGTCTGTATAGCTCTAGGTGTTTGATTTTAGCATTTGTTGTCTGTGTAGCTCTAATTGTTTGATTTTAGCTCTTGTTGTCTCTATAGCTCTAGCTGACGTGTGCTTTAGCTCTTGCTGTCTTATTTTAGCACCTGCTATTTGTGTAGCTCTAGCTATATGATTTTAGCACTTGCTACTTGTGTAGCTCTAGCTATCTAGGTGTTAGCACTTGCTGTGTAGCTCTAGCTGTTTGAAGTTAGCATTTGCTGTCTGTGTAGCTCTAGCTGTATTAGTGTTAGCACTTACTGTGTAGCTTTAATTGTCTGATTTTAGCTCTTGTTGTCTGTGTAGAACTTGCTATCTAATTTTAGCTCTTGCCGTCTGTGTAGCTCTAGTTTTCTAATTTTAGCACTTGTTGTAGTTTAGCTTTTTTTATAGTTTAGCTCTTGCTGTAATCTAACTCTAACTGTAGTTTAACTTTTGCTATTGTATTCCTACAAAGATGATAAAAATAGATGTTTTATTATCCTATGAATGTTATAACTAATTTACCTATTGGTTGCAGTCCTCTGGGCCTGTCATTCAGTTGTCTACTAGCTTTAATAAGGTTAGCTTGTACTGTTAGGGCCTTCCTCCGTATGTGAAGCAGATGGTTACCAGGAAGGGTTTCATGGAATTATTTTTGCTCTTACTTACGACTCATATGCGTCGAGTCAGGCTGCGATTGGTGCTCTTATTGAGCGATGGATAGATACTACTCACACATTCCATTTGTCATTCGGGGAGATGACTATCACTTCGCTTGATTTTATAGCCATTACTGGGTTGAGTTTTTTTACGGAGCCTGTCCCTTTCAGCAGTGAGGCATATAGTTCTGTCATTATGAGGAATAGATGGTTGAAAGATCTGTTCAGTGTTACTACTTTTATGAAGTCTGGCTACTCCTCTTTGATCTGGTATACGCAGCTAGTGGAGAGAGTTAGGTTGGAGCACGACGTAGGTCATGTTAACTCGGAGCAACTGGCTAGGTGTTTCTTATTTTACCTTCTCAGTGCTATTATCTTTCTGAACGCCTCTAGCACTGGCTTCTTACAGTTATTACCTGTTTTGAGGAACTTGAGGGATCTGCCGAAGTATAGTTGGGGCACAACCACTTTTGCTCACATGTATTCTGGTCTGGATATAGCTTTTAGAGGATGCTGACACGTTTGTAGCTACTTGTTCATGCTAGATGTGAGTGTGATTTTCTGCTTTTTGGATTGTTTCATTTTTGACTATTCTGATTTCTTTTTTTGTTTTCTGATAGGTTTGGGCTTACAAGTTTGGGGTGCTTCCTTGTCCCACTATTGAGCGCTTGCCTGAGAGTGGCTTCCCACATCTTCCATGATGGATCAGGAAGACTTCTGGCTTGATCGAGAGTCTTGCATAGGTGAGAGATTTATTAAGTAGGTTGGCTCATAGTTAGGTATGGTGCATTTTGATTTCTCTTTCTCATTCTACTCTTAGGCAGATTTTTTGTTGCTGATGGATGCAGTGTCAGGAATGGTCAATCAAGATGGGGTGGCTTGGTGCTTGACACAGAGGAGGGTCTTGCTACCAGGCCTCATTGACAAAGTGTGGTACTTGGGTGAGTGGGTCTATCGCTGGTGGGATGGACCATTCATGAGGGGAGTTCTTGTTACTCCTCTTGGAGACATATTTTGGGGATGAGAGCTTATTGGAGAGGAGCTCGATGAAGCTAAGAGAGGGTATCCTTTTGAGGATTTCTTGGAGGGAGCTCATCTTTCTTATATGATGACTTTGGTACCATAGTTGATTGATGTTGTGGCCAGTGAATTTGTTCCTCCTCCACCTCCTCAAGTAGATCCTTCACAGCCTTTAGGTTCTAGAGCTGGGACTTTGTGGACATCCCTAGGTTGCTCCACTTCTACGGTAGCATCTTTTGATCAGGTATGCTTTTGAGTTGTGTGCCTTTTTTTATTTTTACATAAGCATGTAAAAAAATTTGTTAGTATTAAATAGTAAATGACATGAGTTATGAGAGTTTATCTATAGCGTTATGGACGTCATCGATGAAGATTGGATGAGGGAAGTGGCCTTAGGACTGAGGGGACAGCTCATGCCAGTGGTGTGGGATCTAGTGTTGCCATTCTTGGTGTTTTTATAAGTGCAACACCTCCGATGTTGTATGGGCTATTAGTTACAGGAGCAGGAGCGCTTATTTTTTCACCCAGAGCGGGTACACCACTGTCGGATGTAGTGCCTACGAACATTACTCATGTTAGTCTCTTGACTCTGAGAGGGTTTTCCTCTTTCCTTGATTTTTATGTTATCTGATTTCTTTCTTTTTTTGTAGGTGCCTATTTCCACTGCTTAGTCTTGGTATACTGCTACGATTAGTGCGCATCAGTAATTCATAGAGTTCATTAGTACGCATAGCATACTGCCTTCTTCTTTTGTTGATTTGTACCTATTTTACACAAATGCATGTGTTTTCATGAATGCATGAGATGTCATCCATGATGTTTATCTAATGCAGAGTGAGTACATCCTAGCTAATCGTGAGTAGGAGAGGGAGCGAGTGTCTTATTGTGAGCAGATTGATCAGCTACATGTGTGACTGATGACTTTTGAGATGGATGCAGAGGATGCAAAGTCTGGTCCGGATGATGGAGATGCCTAAGTGGATTCAACTATCATTCTTAATGGCACCCATAGCCGATGTAGTTGTTTTTAAGAGGCCAGGTATAGTCTTTTGGCTATGGTTGTTTAGTGTTGTACTATTTTCTCAAGGTTATGGACTCTGGGTGTTGTATCTTGGGCATATGTCCCTATGTTTGTATTCTATAATGTTGGTTGCTGTTGTTGTACTCTAGATTGACTGACTTGTATGTCCCTGATTGTAAAATTTGCTCATGTAATTTTGACTATTTTGTCTGATTATTCTACTTCCGTCTACCTTTTTATTTTATTTCTCCTTCTTTTGCATAGGGCGTTGCTTTTCAGAGCTTTTCACGCTTATCTGGGTATAGTTTTCTTTTTCTTCCTTCTTTTGCCTAGGGTGTCTCTTTTCAGAGCTCTTCACACCTAGCTGGGTTTTTTTTTGAGGTTTGACGATAATGGCTGACAATCTAGAGGAGAAAAAATGAAACATATA
This sequence comes from Mallotus repandus, assembly GCA_949671775.1. Lineage (NCBI taxonomy): Eukaryota > Viridiplantae > Streptophyta > Magnoliopsida > Malpighiales > Euphorbiaceae > Mallotus > Mallotus repandus. The sequence goes on from CATIWM010713046.1 coordinate 18,973, forward strand.
AGAACTGCAAGCATGTAATGAAAATATGCAAATTGCACTTAGCATGCTCGATGGATTTGAATGATAATGATGTATTGTATTTTCTCAAATGTACTTACATGATTTGACAAGCATTCACATTTTTACTGAAGACATTTAAGAAAAGCACAGTTGCATTTATGCAAATTTCGAATCGATAGTACCTTTGTCCTTAGTCAACCTTTTCAGGTTTCTAACTAAGTATTTTCTCTCGTTTCTCTAACTTTTACCTAGGCTGCCCTTTCGGGTTTTCAACTTAGTGAGAAATCCCCTAATTTTTGCTTAAGCTGCCTTTTTTGGTTTTTAATTCAGCAGGGTTTTATATATATATATATATATATATATATATATATATATATGTTTGCTCTAGACATAGTACTTCTTCAAGTGGTCTGCGTTGGTAGGCTTAGAGAATTCATTTCCTTCAGAATCCATTAGTTTAACAGCTCCTCTTAATAACATAGTTTTGACAAGATATAGGGTCTGAGACATTTTGTTTGGCTTGCTATAGCACCCAGTCTCCTGCCTTCATACTCTTGTGTTTGACTTTTTTGTTGAAGGCCTTAGCCAGTTGAGCTTGATATAGCTGCATATGATACAATACTTTAAGTCTCTGACTATCCAGAGTAATAAGGTTGTCATGCCTTTGCTGAGCTCACTGCGCTTCATACAGTTCAGATTCAATTACTATTCATGGTGATTTGATTTCCATTTCCACTGGGAGTATTGCTTCAGATCCATATACTAGTGAAAAAGGAGTGGCTCCTATTGAAGTTCTGACTATTGTTCAGTATCCCCACAATGCGTATGGTAGTCTATCTGCCCAACCATGGTAAGTCTGAGTCATCTTTGACAAGATCTTTTTGATATTTTTATTTGCAGCTTTGACCACCCCATTTGCTTGTGGACGGTAAGGTGAGGATTTGTGGTGCTCCTCCTTATAACTCCTTAGCAATTCTCTCACTTCCCCTTGGAATTGAACACCATTGTTTGAAACTATGTGATGGGAATCCCATATCGGCAAAATAGATTTTTTCTAACAAACTTTGCCACTTATTTTGTCCCTAATTTTGTGTATGATTCTGCCTCGACCTATTTTGTGAAGTTGTCAATTACTACTAGGATAAACTTGTGTTCGTTCGAGGCTGTTGGGTGAATTTCTCCGATCATGTCTAACCCCCATGCTAAGAAGGGCCACAGAGAAAAGATAGAGTGTAGCTATGTTGGGGGAAGATGGCTGATGTCCTTATGAATTTGGCACATATGGCACCTTTTTACGAATATGATGCTGTCTTCCATCATCATCATCCAGAAGAACCCTTGTCTTATTAATTTCTTAACTAGAATGGCACCATTCATATGTGGGCCACAAATATCCTCATGTACTTCTTCCATTGCTCTAGTAGCTTCTGTCTCATCCAAACAACTGAGTTGTATCCAATCTAAAGTTCTTCTATATAACACACCCTGGTGTGATGTGAATTTTGATTCCAGTTGCTGGATGACTATCTTGTCCTTTTTGATTGCCTTTTTAGGGTAAATTCTCTTTGTGAGGTATTGCTGTATATCATAGAACCATGGGTTGTTGTCTACTTTCCTTTTTGCTATTCTGAGGTATTTGTGGCTAGGTTACTCTGATTTAAGTAGAATTAGGGGATTCATGGGTATTTTGGCCGGTCCTTCCCATACTGATGCTAGGGATGCAAGTGCATCTGCCATTTGGTTATGATTTCTAAGGAGATGGATGAATTTGCATTTTTGGAAAGATAAGGCGAGCTGCTACAGGTGGCTCAGATATGGCCTCAAGTGTTGTTCTTTCAGTTCCCATTCTTTTGTTGTCTGGTTGATTACCAATATTGAATCCCCAAATATTTCAACTTCTGTCACTCCTAAAGCTATCAAAGCTTCCATATAAGTGCACATGCTTCATATTCTGCCTCATTGTTTGTAACCCTGAATGCTAGCTTCTTAGCAATTGACATCACTTCGCCTTTTGGTGTTAGGAGTATAATCTCAACGCCTACTCCAAATTGATTTACTACCCCGTTGAAGTACATACGCCATCCCTGCACTTTAATGGTTGTGCTGAGGTCATCTGGGAAGTCCAGTTGAATTTCTTCTGAATCTAGAATCAGGTTAAGGGCTAGGAATTTAGCGACTGCTCTTCCTTTCACTGTCTTTTTAGTTAGATACTGCACATCAAATTCTGTCAATAGAACAAGCCACTTGGCAAGTTTTCCCACTAGGGAAAGAGCTTCGTAAAGATGCTTCATAGGATCCATTTTGGACACAGCTTGAATCTTGTATAATTGAAAATAGTTCTGAGCTTCTTTATTGCCCATACCATTTCTAGGCATATTTATTCAACTTGTCTGTACTTTTCCTCATAAGGAAACATTTTCTTACTCAGGTAGTAGACTGTATGTTTTGCTTCCCCTTCTCCCTCTTGGGCTAGCATTGCAACAATTGTATTCCCTTCAATGGCTAGGTACAAGGTTAATGGTGACTTGGACTTGGGTGGTTTCAGAACTGGTGGATCGGCTAGGTAGTTTCTGATTTTGTTGAATGCTAACTGACACTATTTGTTCCCTATGATTGGCTGATCTTTTTTGAGTAGCTTAAAAATGGGCTTGCAAACTGTTGTTAGCTTGGCGATGAACCGACTTATGAACTGTAGCTTGCCTAGAAACCCTCTGATTTCTTTCTTTGTTTTTGGCACTAGCATTTCTCTGATTCCTTTTGCTTTATCTAGATCCACTTCGATTCCATTTTAGCTAATAATATATCCCAGCATCTTGCCTGAAGTCACCCCAAATATGCACTTTTTGGGATTAAGCCTGAGGCTGTACTTTTCAACCCTTTTGAGGAACTTCTCGAGAGCAGCTGGGTGCCCTTCTTTGGTTTCTTACTTAACCATCATGTCATCTACGTATACTTTGACCTCTTTGTGTATCATGTTATGAAACATAGTTGTTGCCATTCTTTGGTAGGTTGCACCTGCATTTTTCAGGCTAAAAGGCCTTACCTTATAACAATAAGTACCCCATTCTGTTATGATGGACAATTTCGCTTTGTCAATGATGGCCACCAAAATCTGATTGTATCCATAAAATCCATCCATAAAGGAATATATTACGCAAAATGGCAGCGTTGTTATCAACACATCTATGTAAGGCATAAGGAAGTCATCCTTTAGGCATGCTTTGTTTAGATCTCTGTAGTCAACATAAATTCTGACCCTTCCATGTTTCTTTGGAACTGGCACGATGTTTGCTAACCACTCTGGATAGTCTACCACCTCTAGGAACTTATCCTTGATCTGTTTTCTAATGTCTTCTTTTACTAATTGGGCCCATTCTGGTATGAGTCTTCTCAGCTTTTGCTTTACTGGTTTACACCCTTCTTTGGTAGGAATGTAGTGCTGAGCGATGTCTCTGTCGATGTCGGGCATGTCTTCGTATGTCCAAGCAAATAATTTTCAATATTTTATTAATATTTTTTCAATTTCTCTCCTCTTATCAGTGGTAAGATCTTTCAAAATATGCAAAATGCGTGGTTAATTTTTTGTGCCAATGTTAAATGGCTCAGTGCATATGGAATGAATGTCAAATATGCAAGTATTTTTATCAATGCAATGCACACTACCTTCAGAAAGGACATCGAACAAGTAAGCAAAATTTAATTCCATCGCATTAACTTTAGAGTTCATTACATCATCAGTTTTAAATAAAGGAAAAGTAAAGAGATCATCTCTAGTGTCTTTAAACAGAATGTCATCAATGCTTGTTTCAAGGATGGTAGTAACTTCCTCACAGTTGAGGGTCTCAATCTTGGATTCTAATCTCAAACTCTTCATTAGTTCTTCAATATCAGTCTCAGTGATATGTTCTAATGGCGAGCATTTTCCTTTAGCAGAGTCAATAACATCTTCGAAGATTTTAAAACTTGGTTTCTCAACCCCTCCCTTTTCCCACTTCTTAGTTTGTCCCTTGTAGACTTCATTTGAGCTTTCTAGAATAAAAGAGGTGGCCTTTTTAGTTTCAGCGTCCTTTTTAGGATCATATCCCAGGCTATGTTTGTTGGTTTGTCCTCGAAAGTCAAGGAATTATGTGACTCCAATGTATCTTCCACCCAATCTAGTTCTGGGTAGGTGTTGCATCTTTTTCATCATTGCAGTAACCTTTGGGTTGATCCAATCTTTATGGATTACAGAGATCTAAAAGCCTGATGGAAGTATGTTCAAGCAAGCAATGATGTTGTTGGTTTTAGCCAGAATGGTGACAACTTTGTCTTTGAATGGGAATTTGATCTTCTGGTGTACTATGGAAGGTATGCCTCCTAATGGGTGGAACCAGGGTCTCCCCAATAGCAGGGGAAAAGTTAGAGGAATTTCTAGGACAGTGAACACTGCTACTGATTCAATATCCCCTATAGTGACTACTTTTTTGAAAGTCCCTACGACTGGCTTCCTAGAGTCATCATAAGCTTGGATAATCACGTTAGATTCCTCTATGTCTTCGACATTCATTCTAAATTTGTGCAATAGCCTCAGAGGGCAAACATTGATAGCAGATCCATAATCCACCATAACATATGAAGTCTTTTTGGATTTGACTATTGCCTGTATGAATAAAGGATGATTATGGACCCTTCCTTCATGAGGCAGATCTTCATATGAGAAGGTGATTGCATTTGAAGGAGCTTTCATTAAAGAAGCTATCATTTCGCAAGGTGAAGCATTGGTGGTGATCTTTGCATTATCAAGTCCCCTGACTAGAGCATCTATGTGCTTCTTTGAGGCCATAAGCAAATCCTAAATACTGGCTTGTGCCTGAGTTTTCTTAAGCTCCTTAAGAACCTGATCATCTTCTTCCTTAGTTAAAGCCACATCACTTGACATTTCTTTCCCTTTAGAGACATCCTTTTTCTTTTCGGGAGGTTAGTAGACTCTTCCGTTGTGAGTTACATGGTTAACTGAGGGTAGAGGCTTTTTAGTTGTCTGATTTTTGCTATGTGGTGTCTCTTGACTGGTTGCTTTTACATTATCACCCTTGTTCTAGACAACGATCTCATATTCATCATGTTCTTGGTATTTTTGCCTTTCTTAACTTCTTTATCAGAGTTGTACCAAATGTTTATAGGTTTGGAGACTGGATGGTCGCGGTTATTCTATCTTCTTTATGAAACTCTTCTCCCAATCCTGATCCTCTAGAAGGACATGAGCTATTGTTGGTGCACTATACTTGACTTTGTAGTCTAATTTTCCAGATGGCTGGCCCAGTAGATCCTACACTTCGGGTTTGTTTTGCTCAACTTTAAGGCTTTCGTCTGTCTCATACGGATAAAGGCAGTCAATCACTTCACTATTCATGGGAAAGGCTACATCTCTAGCTCTCCTTTGCATCATCAAGTGGGGAGTGAATGCTCGGGGCATTGAAATATATTCAAATGTGGAAGGGTCCCATTCATCTTCACTGGAGTCATAATAGTCAAGGATCATGCTTAAGAGTTCATCTTCTGAGATCATTAAGAGTTCTTTTTTTGCTCTAGCTTCTTATTCTTTTGGGGTTTCCTAAATGGCTTAGATTGATTTTTCAGTAAAAGTTTTAGGCAGGCTGGATGATATTGTGTTGATTTTTGGTGGAGGCATGGCTTGGTAATTTGGAAGGGGATTCAACAGACTGATGTTTTGTACTTTTCAGATCTCTGCAAGTTTTATCCAACTGAGTGTTGTATTCATATTGCTTGATGAATTTTTGAGTCAATAGCAACCAGTCACTCTTGATTTCATCCTTAAGGTCAAAGAACCATGCTCTTAGTCCCTCTTCTACTGATGTGAAAAAGAATCGAACAATTTGTGATTTTGTAAGGTTAGTAGTAGCCATGTGGCGTATTGCCTTAAATGGACCCTCGGATCCCTAGTTCCATCAAACTCGGCAAATTTTGTTAATTTGAAATCATCAGGAAGTGGTTCATTTTTGAACAGAGCTAAATCAGTAAAGCTTCTGGATTCCTGAGACCCTTTGTCTTTAAAGGCGAATTCAAGTTGAGCCATCCTATTGGCTAGTAGTTTGACCTCCCCTACTAATTTAGGCTTAGTTAAGTTAGCAATCTTAGCAGCTTGTTGTTATGGTGTTTTAAAGGCATGGTAATACTCATCGTCATCTTCAATCTGTACAGGAGTATGAAGGACACCCTTTCCTCTGTCTGCTCATGGGTGGATAGATGGAGATGCTTCGTTTATTGGAGTAGCAGAACGATTTTCATCTTGGGAGTTTCTTGTTTAAACATTAGTGGCTTTGATTTGGGCTTGGAGGATTTTTGCTACGGTGCCATCAATAAGCAATTTCTAAATTCCCTCTTTCAGCTTATTCTCGAATTGTTGACATGAAGTGTCTTCTAAATCAGCCATGTTAAGATCTTATTTACTGCACATTAGTGAGATAGAATAAACAAATGATGAATGATGCATGCATGGGATGTGCCTACAAAAGAATACGATTAGCTAGTATGCATGACGTGCCCATGTATAGTCTTGTTATGATTGATGCAGATGGCTGTAAAAAAATGTGGTTAGTATATGCTGCCTATATATATGTCATGTATGCATGATTATGTAAGAGGTTGTTAGCTTTTCCTGCATAAGGAACAAATCAATCATAAGCAAGCTCTAGCTTCCAACCTTATCGCTCCATGAGGTTTTGACTCGATAGTCAGTAGGGGACTATGGTTCCGCTCTCAGACTAGGATGCTCCAATTTGTACTGATGAGAATCAAGAGGTAAACTAAGAAATGACATTCAAATGCACTCGAGGTAAGCGTATAATGTCAATGTGAGGATCAGTCGTTGGGTCACAAATGGAGTCTATAGTCCTTACACGCCCACGTGTGTAGGGACTATAACCAACAAGAGGGGTCCAGTTTCATGTCCCCATATTGATATTCAATACGTTTACCAAGAGGCATGAAAGTATTGTTTGAGAGTTTACAATTTTATTCTTTTAACATAAATGTCTGCAATGTAGTCGAATTCCTGACCCATATGTTTGATCTAATAAGGACAAATGGACAACGCTCCTAGGTTTCGTCTTCGAAAGATGTCACTATTCACCAGTTAGTACAGGCTATTCATACTGAGGTGAATGATTCTTATCATTCCTTGCACATTGGGATTATGCAAGGTAAACAAGTATCACACAGTCTAAGTGTGAGCAGTCTGTGAGAACGGACGTAATGACATCGATCGAGGATAGAAACTAAAAGTGTTATAGCATTTGTGAATGTCAGGTTAAATAGACAGCATCATGGCTTAGCATGCAAAGCTTGGTGGGATTCTAGTGGAGATTTCTATTGGTTTATTTATATGGGCTGAGTCGAGGGTGTAAGGCTAAAGGCTCTTTTAGCGAGAATGCCCCCCCCCATGACTAGGGTTAAGGACTCTGGTCAATGAGTCTAGCATTGTTTTGATAACTCGGGTCACCCCCCATAAGGACTTGGGTCACAAACTCTGGTTAGATGAGTCCGAAAAAACCACGAGTAAAGGCTAAAGGTGATAAATCCAAATCGGTCACCCTATGACTTGTGTGGAATCATAGTGGATCACTTTCTGTCATTATGCTGATAGGGACTAAGAGAGTACATGTGATTATGTAGTGCAAATGTAATGGTAAAGAGCTCCATATGATTGAGTATTATGTAATGAGAAATAGCCGTTTTCAAATCAATCTCTCTAACTAGAGTCCTCAGTGGAGTCGCCACTGTGAGCGACCTTATTTGGGTGTCCGCATTGGGACATTTTCTTGATTCCAAGGGACATGGCAACTTTGCCGGATAGGACATCCATTCCATTTACTAGACAAGGATAAATGATTGGTCTTGGGGAGATGTGAGATGCTTTGTGTTTAGAGTTGCCACCTGGTTTTTAGAAAACCAGAAAAAGATGGAAGGGATGGCATCAGGTCACTCAACGAGTATCATCCTGTAAGCACCCAATTTTGGGATAACTAGAATATGGATGCGAAAGAGGACTCCGATGATGAAAACTAGTTGCAAATAGGTCTCTAGTATTTGAATTTCGAATTCCAAGGCTCGATTGCATTTTTACGGACTAAATTGAAAATTTTTCTTTTTCTTCAAGGGTCTTTTTGTAATTAAATGTTTCCGATCGAAATTCCATATTTCCGACCGAAAATTTAGAATTCTGATCGAAATTCCATATTACCGATCGAAAATCCAGAATTCCGATCGGAATTCCATATGTTCGATCAAAAATCTACATAATTCCGGTCGAAATTACAGAATTCCGATCGAAATTACAAAATTTCGGTCGGAATTACCGATCGGAATTACAGAATTTCGATCGGAATTCTAGATTACCGATCGGTAATCCGTGAAATTCTTCTTTATTTTGTTTTATTTTTATTTTTTATTTTTTATTGATTTTTCTTAAATTTGATTGGCCAAAAATTAATTAATTAATAAAAAAAAGTTACCGAAAGAAAAATAAATAAATAAATTATCATATATCAGCTTCGCTCTATATTTTATCCTATCTGCTTAACTTTGATCATTTTATCTCTACGTAATCACTTATCCTGTGAAACGGATTTGGATATACGGAGAATAAAAGGAGGAGAGGAGAACGTAGAAAAAAAAAGGAGAAAAGGAGGAGGAAAAAAATGAAAAAAGGGAGGCAGAGAGAAAAGAGAGAAACAGAAGGAAAAAAGGTTTTCTGGAAACGCTTTCTTTTGGTTCGGTAATTAAAAGATTTTGACGAAAACATAATTGAAGCTGGAATATGTTAATCAATCCTGGAGATTTATTCAGATGGTGAATCAAATAAAACCTCTGAGGAGCCAATCAATACTGCATCCATCATAACTAGTTCTTCTTGAACTCCTTTCTCATCTTATTTTATTTGTTTGTTTTTCATTTTATTTAACTTTTGATTTGATCAGATTTTCATTTTTATTTTTTTGGTTACTAATCCTTGTTTATTTCTGTGTTTATGATTATGGATGGTTGATTTGAATCCATGGTGGCAAACAAAATCTATGAAGATTCATGGAATGCCATGGATTAGCTTTTGTATTCGAACGTGTTTTAGGTTTATTTTATTTCATTCATTTTGTAGATTTATTTTGTATTTTATTTTTTTTGGGGCTGTAGTTTTTTTGTTTTTTTATTCTCAGTAGATCATTGTAATAGCCCCAATATTGGGAATAGTGAAATTACGTGTATGGCGTGTGTTTTTAATTGGTTAGTAAATTAGGATTCCATTTAGTAAATTCAATTAAAATTAATGTTGGCTTTAGATTAATTTTAGGTTGTATGTAATTAAAATTAGGGTTAGAAAAA